>CAEFZP010002025.1:0-166136 GCA_903064625.1 Mallotus villosus | reverse complement strand
GTCAGCGGAATAGGAAACGTTCCTCCGTCTCATGAACTCCGCTCATGCTTTTATTGAACTGATTTTATTAGATTTTTTTTTACAATAATATGACCTTCTCAACCTGCGTGTAGAGGTATTTACCCAACCCACCAGACAGCCATATCAGAGCTGAATGCTGAGAAACGATTGTGAAGAGAAGTACAGACACACGCACAATCCCATACACACACGTGCCCACACACTGCACACACACGCACGTGCCCACAGACGCACACACACGTGAGTATTGAGCTTTTTTAGAGGCAGTCGGAAGTTGCACACGGGTGTATGTGAGTGTGTGTGTGTGTGAAAGAACTCCCCCTTGCCCACACCAGATACTGTAGCAGAAGTCCCCTTGAATGACAATGGCTTGGATTGCCTCAATACACCCTTACATAATTCAGCATTTTATTGATTTTATACAAAAGGGATTAAATTATCCACTTGAAACTCCTGAGGTTACTACTGGGCAGCGCTGTGCAGAACTAGCCTGGAACATTTGCATGATTATCCACCTGCATGTCTCCAGATTGCTCAGGCCCGCTAGGTAATCGTCTACTTTCCCTGTAATATTGCAGAGGAACTGAAATAGAAGTTTACTCTGGGCTCTGAAGTGAGGTCTGGCTGCTGCCCTGCAATTCCTCTGCTGTCTGAGGGTGTCTTTCTGTGGAGTCTCACCTGGGGGGGGCTGACTTAAAGGGGCGGGTCTCGCCATCGCCCCACGGTGCTCTCACTTATTTTCATCCCGCGTCTTGACAGACGGGGCATGGCCGGCGGCAACGCAATCAGCAAGCGCCGATGCCCCCTGTCGCGGTGGGTAACAACATAGGAGGTCTCGGACTGTGACCCCCCCGCACCGCCACCACCCCCGCTCCCACTCCCATACCTCCACCCCGCTCCTCACTCTTCACCCCTCCTCCCTCCCCCCACACCACCACCACCCTCCCGCCCACAATTGTGGGAGAAGATTTGTATTCTCTGGGCGCGTCAGGTTCAGTTAGGTGATGCCATGGCTGGCCTGTGTGGGCCCTGACATCCATGATTGCACACAGACACACACACACACACAAGTTCCCTCACACACACACACAAACGGTGCCCTCTGACATCCATGATTGCAAAGGCAGCTATGCAGTTTCTTCTCATAAATACTTTTTAGTGTGCCTCTCTTGTCAACTTCAATAAGGATTACAGCAGGTTTGCGCTTGTGAGTGTGTGTGTGTGCTTGTGTGTACTTAGCCCTCAAGAAAACACCCAGAAAATAACTTTAATTTTTAATCAATGTGGTTGTGTTGAGTGTTGCATATCCACACACACACAGACAGAGAGAAAAAGAAAGTGTTGTACTGTGGTTCTCTATAACTTGCACACACTGATGCACACCTGTGCGCGCACACACACACACACACACACACACACACACTCAGGAATCCTCTTCAACACAGTAATAATATGATGGTAATTCACTTATTTCTATGCCAGCCATGCCCTCCATTTCCTTCCCAGCTTTGTTTCAGAGAGAGAGAGAGAGAGAGAGAGAGAGGAGGAGAGAGAGAGGAGAGAGCGGCGAGCATGTGCGGAACGGAGTTGTCAGCCTGCGAGGCTCACAGTAGCTGGAACTGAAGGAGGTGACTGATGAGCTAGTTGGAGGGTTTAATTTCCAGGGTTGGCTAAACAGATGTAGCATTATAAAGTAAT
Source organism: Mallotus villosus (assembly GCA_903064625.1). Classification (NCBI taxonomy): domain Eukaryota; kingdom Metazoa; phylum Chordata; class Actinopteri; order Osmeriformes; family Salangidae; genus Mallotus; species Mallotus villosus. The sequence continues at coordinate 164,417 of CAEFZP010002025.1, read as the reverse complement.
GTGATGGCCCCCCTACGGCAGGAGACGAGAAGCACGGCTAAGTGATGGAGAAGCGAGAGAGAGAGAGAATGTTTCACGCCAAAATGACTCCCCAAGAGAACACTTCCTGTGCTGGGCAGAGTAGTGTGGGCCTCTGAGGTTTTAGGGCAGGAGTTTGAAGGAAGGATAGAATTGAAGCGCCTGATTGGTGAAACTGGCAACCCAATGGGTTGGTGGGTGATTGTCAGGCAGTCATTGTGGTGATTTTGAAGGTGAGGTGTGGGGTACCAGTGTGTGTATGTGCCCGTGTGTGTGTGTGGCTGTGTGTGCACGCCTGTGTGGGTGCATGTGTGTGTATGTGCGCGCAGATGTGTGTGTGTGTGTGATGTTTGAAGCAGAAGGGAACTAGATCCAAGGTTAACTGTTTCCAAGCCTACCCTGAGGCCATGGGAGGATGGTAGGATAGATGGGGGAGTATCTCTCTCTAAACTCAGGGTGTGTGTGTGTGTGGGTGCTTGTTATAGCTGTTGGGCTGCAGATTTCCGACATGAAACAGCATATGTTCCTCCCCCTCCCTTCCCTCCCCTTCTCTCTCCCTCTGCCTCTGTCTTGCTCTCGCTGTGGGGGGACCCCTCCTGGGCAAGATCCATCTCCACCCACCCACCCGGCCACTCACACAGACGACCCACAGAGGCACCACAAGCTGCCACCTTAGGTGTGGGCGCCATGAGGGAAGATCTCCACATGGGAGACATGGGGGGGGACAGTTGAGCCCCCTCCCCCCCCCTGGTCTCCTGCCTGGCCTGTCACATGGAGCCCAGTTGCACTTCAGCAGACAAACAAGCTCTTCACTAACATGAGCCTCCTCTCGTCCCTCCCTCCCTACCTCCCCTCTCCCACGTGCTACTGTGGAAATGGTGTGTGTGTGTGAGAGTGTGTGTGTGTGTGTGTGTTGGAGTGTGTGTATGTGTGTGTGTGTGTTCAAGTGTATGTGTTTGAGCATGTGTGTGCGCGCATTCTGTGTATGCGGTGGGTGTGAGGGGGTGGAAGTGTGTCTGTGGTTATGTTTGTGTATGTGTACAAACTGTGTTTGTGTGTGTGTGTGTGTGGGTGCATGTGTGTGTACGGTAGGCATACTGTAAGGACAGGCTTTAATGAACATGCAGCAGAAAATAAATCATAAATCAAGGTTGTTGGTCAGCTAGCTGATTGGCTGGCTGACTGGTTGGATGGTTGGCTAGCTGGATGATTGTTTGGCTGACATGCTAGCTGACTGGCTGGTTACCTGCCTGGCTGATTGGTTTGTTGGCTGGTTTCCTGACTGGCTGGCTTCCTGACTGGTACATCTCTGACAGGTCCCACCTCTGTAGGGATTCATTATCTCCTCCTGCTTCCATCTCCATCTCCAGCTGCTCCTCTGCACCAGACCCAGAAAGGGGGGGTGAGAGAGGGAGAGAGGGATGGGGAGAGGGAGAGAGGGACGAGAGGGATGGGGAGAGGGAGAGAGGGATGGGGGGAGAGGGATAGGGAGAGAGGGAGAGAGGGATGGGGAGAGGGAGAGAGGGAGAGGGAGAGAGAGGGAGAGGGGAGAGAGGGAGAGAGGGATGGAGAGGGAGAGAGGGAGAGAGGGATGGGGAGAGAGGGAGAGAGGGATGGGGGAGAGGGAGAGAGGGATGGGGAGAGGGAGAGGGAGAGAGGGATGGGAGGGGAGAGGGAGAGAGGGATGGGGAGAGGGAGAGAGGGATGGGAGAGGGATGGGGGAGAGGGAGAGAGGGAGAGAGGGATGGGGAGAGGGAAAAGGGATGGGGAGAGGGAGAGAGGGAGAGAGGGAGAGAGGGGAGAGAGGGAGAGAGGGAGAGAGGGAGAGAGGGAGAGAGGGAGAGAGGGATGGGGATGGGGAGAGGGAAAAGGGATGGGGAAGTGAGAGTGAGAGAGGGAAAGGAGGGCAGGAAAAAAAAACAGAACAGGGAGGGAACTGATGGTTGACTTGACTTGACTTTCCAGTTGAGAATGAGAGCCTGTGCAGGTTTGTAACCTAGATCTAAAATATAGCATCATTAGCAGGTGTTGGAGTGTTCCTGAAGGGAGCCAGGGAGGAGGAGACTGGGAGGGAGGGGATTGGTATAATCAAAGCTTGCTACTCCATAATTGTCACATAATATACCATTACTTACCTCAGTAATTAACGACACGAGTGATGAATGGGCTCTCAAGCAGCAACTTCACCAAAAATATATAATAAAACATGTAGACAAATGTCCCCCTATGGAATAAAGTCACTGTCTAATTATCCTAATGATAATCTTTCTCTGTGATGGCGGGATGTGGAGTGGAGCCTCATAACTTAACCTCCATGCTGCTGTGTTTGATGTGAGAGAGAGTCAGGACCCCACCTCTATTCCCCCTTAAGTCCTTCTTTTGTTCATTTGAGATCTATCTTGCTTTAGCAATGATGCACTCTCCTCTCTCCCCCTCTCTTTGCGAGTCCCCACACTTCTCTCTCCCACTCTAACCCTGTTCCATCCCCCTCCCTCCCGCCCTCCCTCCCCTCCTCTCCTTCCCCGTCTCCCTCTCTCTACCCCTCCAGCAGCAGAAGGACAACCCGTCACATATGTTCTGCCTTTCACCCCCTTATTTATTTATTTCCAGCCTCCATTCCTCTCTCTTGTATTCCTCCCCCCCTCCCTTCCTCCCTCTGTTTTTCTACCCAGGCAGGTGCTTGGGTTAGGGTTAACGTTCTGCATTGGGGCCTCTGATGGGATTGGTGATGCATGTTATTGTGGTCCTGACAGACAGTAGGCCGTCTGGCTGTCATCAAACATGCTGACAGACCTGTTCACCTCGCTCCGAGAGACCACGCTCGACAACCGTTACCATGGTATCAGTATCCTAGCGCCACCGCTGACCCCTGCTCCTAACGATGGCAGCGTGTGTGTGTGTGTGTGTGTGTGTGGGGGGTCTAGTTTAACTACTCTTGTGAGGTCCTTCACAAGGATGGTAAACTAACAGATTGACCTTGCGTGGACATCTGGTGTTGTTTCCAGGGTGGTTAAAGTTAGAATGACATTAAGGGATGGGGAGAGAAAGGGATCGTTTTATGGTTAAAGTTAGGAGCTAGGGTTAGGGTTAAGAGTACGGTTAGGGTTTTAGCGAAAACAGGATGTTGAATGGGACTGCAATGGGTGTCCCCACAAGGCTAATTATACACGCTGGTGGTGTGTGGTGTGTGGTGTGTGTGGTGTGTGTACAGCCTGGACACACGGAGAGAACTAGCTACAGTTTAACCACTTTAAGGTGGTTAGCCATATAAACAACACCAACGTCCAAGCCTGGTTCCCAACCAGCTGGAAGCTCAGAAACAATCAGTCATATCCAATCTGAGCTCTCTCCCCTCTCCTCCCCTCTCTCCCCTCCCCTTGATGTACCTGCTCTGCCTTCTGCTCCGGCTTGGCTCAGTCCAACACCACCAGTGAACGTCTGAAGCTTCTGGAGTCTACTAAAGCGTGTAGTGTGGTGCATCAAGAACATTTGTTTTCCTTATGAAGAGGTATTATACGGTTTGGTTTTCTGTTCATGTGGACGAAAGCCTTGATTAACTGGCTGGTGGGAAGACAAGATGGCGGTGGGGGTTTATTCATTAGTGGTAAAACGTCACTCACATGCACACACACGCTCTTACACACAACACACAACACACCCGTACACACATACACACACACAGTTAAAGATACACATGCACAGACACACACATGCACACACACAGAAACACACACAGGCAGCTTGGCAATCAACTGCTCCAGCGTAGCCAATTTGTGTTGAGCAAGTCAATAATATTTACTGATGATCTTTTTCAAGTGTTAGACAGAGTTAGGCTTTGGCAAATGTCTAATGAGTCAGGATTCAACTCTATCATCGCCAGACGTCAGTCAAGCAGATGAATATCTAGTGGAGATTCACCCAGTCTGACATTTCAACTTTTACCATGACGGGGTACAACACAGAGCTGCCAGGGCATATTGTTCTGATGATTGTCTGTGTGTGTGTGTGTGTCTGTCTGTGTACGGCGTGTGTGTGTGTGTGTCTGTCTGTCTGTCTGTGTTTGTGTGTACTGTGTGTGTGTGTGTGTGTGTGTGTATGTCTATCTGTCTGTCTGTGTGTTTGTCTTTCTGTGTAGTTCAGTCAGGGACAGGCAGTATATGTGTATCTGTCTGTCTGCATGTGTGTGTGTGTGTGGTTAGACCTGTGTGTGTGGGTGTGTGTGTGTGTGTGTGTGTGTGGTTAGACTGTGTGTGTGTGTGTGGTTAGAACCGTGTATGTGTGTGTGTGTGTGGTTAGACCTGTGTGTGTGTGTGGTCAGGGCCGGGCGGTGTGTGTTGTGTGTCTTCAGTTCTCCTGTGTGACGGAGGGCCTATTTTCCACATGGATAGCCTTTGTTAGACGCCTACAGAGCACTCAGATCCCTGGGATTGATTTTGCTCAGCCACAGTAAAAAGGCTGTGATTACCATGCAAGCTCCAGCTTTAATAACCATCCCAGTCCTTCCTCTTCCTGCTCCCCTCTCTCTGTCACTTTCTGTCTCCTAGGCTGCATGTTTAATTGTCAGAAGATAAGCATAATTATTTTTTCTCAATTTTGAATGGAGAGAGAATGAAGGGGGGAAAAAAAAGAATTGGAGACTGGGTTGGAGGTTGTCTTAGGCGTGTTTTGTCATTCTGACCGGGTGGATGTTGAGACTGCAGTTGAATCCTGCCCTGTATCCGATCCACCAGACATTGAATATAGAGTCTTTACATTTGGAGAGTGGAGCTACCAAACAGTGAGAGGTGTCGAGAAGGTGGATTAACCTCCAGGGTTCCTCCCCCCTAACTACGTCCTGGCCAACAGAATGTCAGACATCTTTATTTCTCCTTCATCCATCTTCTACATCTTCGTCTTCCTGTCCATCTCTACTCTCCAAGGTGGTCGGGGGTACTGCATGCAGATCAGGATCACTGGTTCCTAGTCTCTCACACATGCATGTATCCACCACCCACGCACACACACACACACACACACACACACACATAGCACACACACACACACATAGCACACTTCCACACATGGCACACACACATAGCACACACACACTTCCACACATAGCACACACACACACACACACACTCACACACTCAGAGGTTGCACGTTAAAAGGAATAAGGTTAATGATATCCACCAGCTCTCTCCCTGCTCTGAAGCAGTCCCTGACCCCGGGACGACCCCGAGATTTACCGTGCTTGAAACCAAGAAGCCGTTTGATATCCCTCAGTCCCACGGCTGTGATTCCGCCACGGCAGCCCTCCCAGAGAGCACCAGGATTTCCATATCCATAGAAAATGTTTTTTAATAGCGTCAAAAACTCGTCTTTTTGGCCGTTTCTCATTTCCACGTCGCTGCTCGGATACAGTGAGAGGGTTCCCTGGCTGCTGAAGTTAGATTTCAGTTTCAGAAAATGGGAGGGGGGGGAGAGAGGAGGGGTGGCAGATTGAAATGGAATTTATCTCCCCGTTCCTTATTTCCTTTTCCGTGTTACGTCTTCAAAGGCGCTCGGCGCGGGGGTTACGGGGAAATAACTGTTATCACTTCACAAGGGACAGCTGTTTCGCTCCGTTTAAACGCCAGTGTTTAAAAGGGATTTTTTTGTATTTGCTGCCGAACAGGAAATGCAGCAGAGCCTCATATTAATCAGCTTCATAATGACTTCCAATCATCTGGGCTTGGTGTTTCATCATCGCTCCCAGCCCGCTTCACCACCGCTCCGTGTCGACGTCTTTGTGGCAGTGTGGAGTTATTCTGATGTCTTAATAAGATAACTTGCCAATTTTCACCACACACATGAAGCATAAATAGATGCGAGCGGAAGCCAATTTGTTATTTTTAATCAACAAAAAAAGAATTACGTAAATAGATCGAGTTAAGGCTGGTTCTGTCTGTCTGCCTGTCTGCCTGTCTCCCTGTCTGCCTGTCTGTCTGTCTGTGTGTCCGTCTGTCGGTCTGTATATCTGTTTGTCTGTCTGTGTCTGTCTTTCCAGGCTTTCACATTTTCCCTGACCTTTAAAGCAGATTTTCTTGTAACCCGTTCACACAGCACAGAACACATGCAGGTTCTGCACCTTCTAACCTCAAACTGCATTAGCTGTGAACCATGACCAGTACACACACCCCTCTGCACTACAGTATCACACCAGAGTAGCATTTAGAAAAGGAGAGAGAGAGAGAAGGAAAGAGACGGGGGAGAGAAGGAGAGAGGCATACAGAAAGAATGAGAGAGTGAAAGAGACAAAGAGACAAAAAGAGGGAGCGAGAAAGAGAAGTAGAGGAGGGAGAGAAGGAAAAGGAGAGACATACCAAAAGAACGAGAGAGAGAATGAAAGAGGGAGAGAAGGAGAAGAGGTTGATTCCGGGGAGTGTGGTTTTATCAGTGAAACGCAGCTTTGCTTCCACACACTGTCCTCTGTTTCTGCAAGGAGACCGGAGGGAGAGAGGGAGAGAGGGAGGGAGGGAGGGAGGGAGAGGGAAGGGAGGGAGAGAAGGAGGGTAGTGATGTGGGGAGGGAACAGAAGGAGGGAGCGAGGGAGGGAGGGAGGGATGGAGGAAGGAAAGAAATAAAGTGGGACTATCTCAGGGCAGCAGTGCTCAGGAGACCTGCCTAGCGTGGAGTTGAAGAGTTCACCTGGAGGCTGGGAGGTACCACCATCCATCCCCTATCCCCTATCCCCTGTCCCTCACCACCACCAGCCTCCCTCTGCCCTCCTTTATCGCCCACCATTAAACCTTTTAGGAGAGCAAACTCGCATTGAACATACCTGTACCTCGGGGGCTACATTTTCCATACACTTAGTATGGTACACAGCCTTCCCCTTGGTTTGGCCCTTCTTAATCTCTGCCTGCTTTTCTCTCTGGCATAACTCCATAGTAACCACTGCATCGTTTATTCACATCCTCTAATGCACACCCTCTGAGGCGAAGTTAAGGAGAAAAAAAAGATGTGTCATGAAATTGATGGATGGAGAGACACTTAATTATTTACAGTGGCTTAGGACAGAGAGAGCCTCTCCTGGGTTTCTGAAAGTGTAGAGTGATGTATACAACTGTCTCCAGCACTATAATCTAAGGATTATAGAGTAATCCAGAAACATAGATGCAGTCTCATCATCCCTCTGACTCATACTACTCAGACAAGAAAGACACTAAGCACATAACAAAGAAACATCACATCCCCTCCCCTCACCCTCCCCATCCCCTCCCCTCCCCTCCACCTCCCCTCCCCTCCCACTCCCCTCCCCTCTCCCTCTCTCAAGCCTCCCAGAAGTGAACCTAGTGAAGATATACACTCTTAGTCCTTTTTTGACATATACAGCGTGATAAATATATATTTATGACAAAATGATATTCTTTTTGTTATTATTGGGGGGTCCTATGATACGGGCTTGTTGTTTTCTTTCTGTTGTTGTGGAGTGAGAAAGAGAGATAAAATGAGTTCTCTTGTTTTCCTCGCCTCTGGCAGTGTCTTGGCATCCTTTGGCACAGTTGTAGTCAGAGCCCCGCATGAACGCAGAAGCACTGAGCCGGAGAGAGGAGGAGAGACAGGAACACGGGTGGGGAGGAGGGGAAGAAAGAGGGGAAGAGAGAGAACCAAGAGAGAGAGAACTGAGAGTCGGTGACAAAGAATCGGGAGCTGTCCAACCCAACTGTGATGGTGAGGAGAGGGAGAGGAGAGGAGAGGGGAGGGGAGGGGAGGGGAGGGGAGGGAGGGGAGGGGAGGGGAGGGGAGGGGAGGGGAGGGGAGGGGAGGGGAGGGGAGGGGAGGGGAGAGGAGAGGAGAGGAGAGGAGAGGAGAGGAGAGGAGAGGAGAGGAGAGGAGAGGAGAGGAGAGGAGAGGAGAGGAGAGGAGAGGAGAGGAGAGGAGAGGAGAGGAGAGGAGAGGAGAGGAGAGGAGAGGAGAGGAGGGAGAGGAGAGGAGAGGAGAGGAGAGGAGAGGAGAGGAGAGGAGAGGAGAGGAGAGGAGAGGAGAGGAGGGATGGAGGATATAGTTGGACAGAGCCTGATCTAAACTGCAGCATATGGCTGTCTGGATGAGCCAGAGGAAGGGATGGAGGAAACACAAAGAGATTCACGATTCACTTCATGCTACGGATACATACCAGCTGGACAGGGTGCTGCGTGTGTATGCGTGTGTGTGTGTGTGGACACAGCAACAAACACTGTAGTTATGTGAAAAACACACTCCTGTTTTCTGTGTGTTCATACCGGCGCCCCTGTTGGGTCTGTCCAGGGATAACTCTCTCCTCTGATGGGTGATTGCACTGTTCCTGTGCTTTCACATGCACCACAGCACTCTGGCTCATCAATGATGGACAGAACTGCAGCTCAAACACTCTGGCAGGCCTGAATCCCCCAGACTGACTCACCCTGTGTGTGTGTGTGTGTGTGTGTGTGTGTGTGGTGCAGAGGTATGTTTGTACTGACTACAGAATGCTCACCCTTGGGATTGAGGGTGGAGGGTGTGTGTGAGTGTGTGTGTGTGTGTGGTCTCATTACGAATCCATCATGAGGATTCATACAGTCTGGTAGTGGGAACATCAAAGTGTCTACGTGTGTGTCTATCTGTGTCTAGTGTATGTCAATATGTGTGTGTGTGTCTGTATGTGTGTGTGTCTGTATATGTGTGTGTGTGGTGCACATGCCCCAGGGAACATTCCCTAGTGGCAGTGCCCTGGGGGAGATGTCCCAGGATGCAGATGCCTGTAATGGCCTCTCAGGATGGGGCTGTCACGGCGCCTAACAGGGCCTCCTTCTTTATGTATGGCTCTATCTGCTCTAATCCTTAACAAAACGAGCTGAGGATAATGCCATCAATGTCAGCATTATCTCCCACACCTATACCTTCATCACTCCACCTGCCACTAGACCTCAGCAACACCGCGTGTTGTGTGTGTGTGTGTGTGTGTGGTGTGTGTGTGTGTGTGTGTAAGTGTGTTGTTTATGTGTGTGTGTGTGTGTGTGTGTGTGTGTGTGCGCTCAACGGGTGCCACTTTATTGGCCCTGCTGGAGGTTGTTCATTTCATTGGAAGGGAAATCTTTAATTTGAGACCCCTGACTTGCTTTGGCCTTTCATCCATCTCGTCACAGTTTGCTCCCGTTGAGTGGAAATCGATAGCTGATCAGCTGTCCAAGATGGTCGCCCCGCGGCGGTCCAGTTAGAACCTGTCTCTCCCAGCGGAGAGGGCTGGATGAGAAGATTAGAGAAATGGAGATCAATAAAGAGATGTACCGACAAGTGAGTCTCTCAACGCTGGGATGTCTATTACTGACCCCAGTGGCTCTATATCCTCTGTCCTTCTGTAGGGGGGGAAACACGACGCCACCATGTGCCACGGTTACCAGGAACAGAAAGTCACACGTAGTAGAGAGTGGGTTGAGAGAGGGTTTCCAGGGAGGGGGGTGCAGATATTGATGGTTAGAAAAACACACGGTGAAGACGCTGTTTTATAGCTAACCGAATGGTGCTAATAGCTGCTTGTCTCTCTGTCTCGCTCCTCTGCTTCCTCCTACGGCTCTGTGCCAGCCTCAAACAAGCCTGAGAGCTGGGCTTTGACTAGCTTGACCCGCTTCAATGCTGCATCGATCTGCTAGGTCGGACTCTCCGCTGGAGTTTTGGATGAGAGGATGAATTATCTCCTCCTGGTCGGTGGAGAAGGAGCTTCTCTGACCGCAGAGGAGTTTAAACTGTAGAAGCTTCCAGATGCATTTAGTTCCTGCGGTTCTGTTTGTGCAAGCCAGCAAATCGATGTGTCTCGGGCAACACTGGAAGATATATTCACAATGGCTCATATTGTACTTTGTGTTCAAGGCTTCATGCATTTATGCTGTGGACTCTGCAAGGTGTACTGTAGTTATGTTTTACATTTCCCGGCACAGTGGAAGGCGGTTGGCCCCGACAGACGTTAAACCTCAACGTCAAACATTGCTTTTTTTTTCTTCCTATGATGACTCTCTCTCTCTGTGTGTGCATGGATTTATGGTTTACAGAACCCTTATCTATAATTCAGGTGTGAGAATATCTCCGATGCAGCAACCTTAGAGGCTGAAGACATGTGATTACACTTCAGCACCTCCATAAAGTGCTCCTCAAGGTGACATGTTTAATTCAGCTCAGATTAACGCCTCGTCGCTATCTGGACGAGCGCTAGGCTGCACGGGTCAGCTGTTTGGAGGCGACGCTGAGCGCACGTCTAATTGTGTTTTAGCTTTACATCAGCAGGTTTCCTTCATGGTTCTGTAAGGATGTGTTCCCTAGACAGACAAACAGACAGACAGGCAGGCAGGCAGGCAGACAGGCAGACAGGCAGGGTGGTGTTCCTGTCTCTCTGGGTGTGATGGTGTTGACAGACAGCTCAGCTACATTCTCTCCTGCAGTGATTCGGAGGAGGGCCCTTTGAAGACAGATTAAAGTGGATTAATGCTTCAGACTGGGATTATGACAACTCCCTCTGGCAGGGAGCAAATGTCCTCCCAGGTGATGGGGCATCCTCCCTCACTTGGCCTCCCTCCTTCCCTCTCTCTCCCAGCCTCCCTCTCTCCCTCCTTCCTTCTGACTGGAGGAAATGCCAGGATGAAGAGACAAAGAGAAGGAGTAGGGAGAGAAGAGAGACATAAGAGGAACCCAGGAACCAGCGTCTAAATGACAAAGTCACTCCATTTGCAAAGCAGATCTACAGTAAAACAACGCATGTTTTTGTTGCAGTGTCAAATAAGGACACCTGTCACCTTCACTTACTACTTCGTTAGCAATCGGCCAAATGAACCGTCTAGTTCCTTGAAAAGTAGGTCTGGGGAGGACAAGTTCCAAAGACATCTGGGGGCTGAAGAGAGAGATAGAAAGAGAGAGAGGGGCTCTCTGAAGCTGTGTAATGGAGGACTGAACACCATGTGTTTCTCTCTCTCTCTCTCTCTCTAGCTACGCTCACTGCGTATGTGCAAACATCTGCAAATCATCCTGCCACTCTAGTTATCCTCGCAACATTAAATCCATTTACCTCTCGCCTGCTCGAGCTCTGTTCTGAAAGCGGGGCGTGATAATTAAACGGCTCTCTCTCCCACCATTAGAGAGATAATTAAGTAGGAAAGCTCGGCTCGTTCCTGTGCCTCGTCGGACTGCGAGGTAGAATAGATGCTACCTTACATCACATCCCCCAGAAAGATGTGGATACTGATCGGTTTATACTGAGAGGGGTTTCTGTCTTTGAAATGAGGTGGATCCCTCGCTCTGTTTCTTCATCGCTCTTTTGCACTCTCTCTTTCTCCTCACCTCCTCTCTATTTCTCACTCTCTCCACCTCTCTCCCTTCTCACTCATTCTCTCGCTTTGCCCCTCCAGCCCCCTCTATCTCTCTTTTCCCCTCCTTCCCTCTCTCTCTCTATCTCTCTCTCTTTATCTCTCTCTCTCTCTCTCTGTCTCTCACATCACTTTCTTTCACTTTCTCTCTCTCTTATTCACACATCAATCCAGCTCTCTCTCTCCCTCCTCCCCACTGTCCCTCCCTCCCTCTCTTTCTCTCTCATCCCCCCTCCCCCCTCCTTGCCTCTCCCCTAACCCTCAGTGATGTGGCTGTACCAGATGTAAATGACGGCTGAATAGCCATGGATGATGTCATTAGGAGCCATCAGCCTATCAGGCTTCATTAGGTCTGATCTGGATGAGCCCTGTTTGGCTGTGAGGACTCCCACTGGTCTGGCTCTCCATGTGCTTAGCCAATCACGCGACGGTAAAGTGAGCAAACGATCAGTGACAGCTCTAATACTTCATCGCACGTCAACGTTTCTCTCTCTCCGTGTTGTGATGACGTGATGGTTGTGATGTGATGGACTTGTGAGTGAGCCAATGAGGAGAGGGCAACATGGTAGCTAATGTAACTTTAATTTTGTGTTGCTATGTAGTTACATGGTAGTCAATGGAGTCTTAATGTAAAGTGTTGCTATGTAGTTCATGTAGTCTTAAGTGTATGTGAGGAGAATCTAGTTGACTCTCCAACATGACTACCCCACCGCTGATATCCTTACTGGTGGAGTCAGTACCTCCACAATCCCAAAATAGCATCTCATCTCATTACACTACAACTGTACACCAAGATAGGGATTATTGGAGATTATTGCTGCTTAGAAGAGTGTTATGAATCCTGTAAGCGTTAGCAAACATTAGCATCCGAGATGTCAGATTAGCCCCGCTCGTCCACGTTGGAGGTTTGTGATCCGACTCTCCATCTCTCTGCCAGTCTCCTGTGAAGCCGGCTGTAATCAGAGCCCACTAGAGCTGGTGTCTGCTTCCACTAGACAAAGCCCAAGAGTGTAGCCCCATGCAGAGAGAGGAAGAGGAGGACGGAGAGAGATGAAGGGAGACGAAGGACGAGAGAAGGAAGGGGGGAGGTGGAAGGAGAGAGGAAGGGAGGAGGGAGGGAGGGAGGAACAAAGAAGAAGTGAGATGAAGGGAGGAGGGAGTGAGAGTGTGGAAGATGGCATTGAAACGCTGCCGTCAGCATGTGAAGGGTGAGTCAGCGTGGCGGTCACCATGGTGATCCCTCCCGGCACCAGCTCGGGTCCCATCTCAGCCTCCCATTGGCTCCACCAGGTTGTCAAGGCAGCTGTCTAGCAGCACCGTGACACGCCATCAAGTTTCCGTGCAAAGGCAGACGAAACAAACCAACTTTCCATCTCCAACTCTAGACCTTTTCTTTTAAAAGGCCCTTATCCATCTACGGCATGTGTCTGACCCCCCCTCATCCACCCCTAAAGCAGCACCCTATGTGATCCCAGCCCAGGAGAGGATAACAGCCCATAATTACCCTGCTCCATATTCATGAGAGCTTCCTGGTGGAGGTGTAGCGTTTATGCACAGTGCCCCCCCCCCTCTCTCTCACTCTCTGTCTCTTTATTTATACTGTATATGTACACTTTTTTCTCACCGTCTGTTTATATACACGGTACATATCCGTCTCTCTCTCCCTCTCTGTCTCTCTCTCTCTTTCTCATCCACCCTCCTCCCCTTTCATTCTTCCTACCTCGATTTCGATTTATAAATGTACATTTATGTTTCATATGCGTATCCCTCTCTCTCTCTCTCCCTCACCCTCTCTGTCTCTGCCCCCCCCTCCTACCGCTCTGCTGCAGTCTATAATCATGCCCGCCCAGTTGAGGCCAGCATAGGCGATGACAGCCCGTGATTGTGGTCAAAGGGTGGCAAGGCTCCCTGCGTAGCCGGGGGTCCGTGGGGGAGGGCGGGGGGGGATAGGGCACACCCAGGACAGCCCCTCTCTGGGCACCCAATGCAATTAGGGAGAGGCATCAAAAAGCAGTCTGTTTGGTGTCGTGCTGGACTGAATGGGGTGAAATTAGAATCCACTTTAGAGTGCAAAACCGATGCCTGTTTGGCCCGTGAGTCATGTTGTGGAATATATTCACCTTTTCATCTGGGGAGAGTGCTTATGTGATGTGGAAGAAACCTGCATGCAATTAATTTGAGTTTGGAGAGTTTAGATGAAAAACATTAGTTAACTTCATGACTGTATCGCAGCATGGTGGGGAATCAGACGGGTAAACACTGTGTTAGTTTGATGGACGTTTACGCACACACACACACGCACACGACACACACACACACACGCACACGCACACTGTTGTGAGGGACTAGCAGCACTGATGATGCAGCTGTGGATTGTTGTCCCTGTCGCCAGAGAAAGAGAGAGAGAGAGAGTGGGAGACAGAGAGAGAGCGAGAGAGTGGGAGACAGAGAGAGACAGAGAGAGAGGGAGAGAGAGACAGAGAGAGAGAGAGAGAGAGAGACGAGAGAGAGAGAGAGCGAGAGAGAGAGAGAGAGAGACAGAGGCGAGAAAAATGTGAAGAGCTACCTTATAACAGGGGCAATCGCCTGTGACTTCAAAGACAGGTAATTGTCTATTGTTCTCTAAATTAGCTGCCAGTCAGCCTCAAGGCCTGCACTGTGAACGGTGCCTGTGTGTGTGTAAGTATGTACAGTATATGTGCGTGCTCGCCGCTCGTGCAGATCCTTGTGCTCCCGCGTCCAAACACACTGTTGTGTGTGTGTGTGGTGATGAGTGGCAGGTGCAGGCTATTAGAGTGTTCTAGCAGCTCCCTATTATTTGCTGTCAGCAGGGGAGAGATGGCCGTGTGAATAGCGGGGTGTTGTAAGGCTGTAATGACCACACAGCCCTTACCTGAGCGCCCGCGATGAGCCAGGACGCTCGCAGCGGACGCGGGAGGTTCCCGAGCCATCGTGTCGTAAGAGGCTCCGAGCTGCGCCGTTACTGTAGCAGGAAGATTACTGCTCGTCTCACAGCACCGTGGAATTGATGTCGTGACTTTCAGACGGCTCCCGTCATGAGGAACCGTCTCTCGGCTCGGAACGTGTCGCTGTCGTGGCGTGCGCACACACGTAGCAAGAGGAAACGTGTAGTACCTGCGTGATGATCGCCTCCAATAAGCACATGACATATCTCCTTTTCGCCCTCTCTCTCTCTCTCTCTCTCTGTTTCTCGCCCCCCCTCTCACAGCTTTTCTCTCCTTCTCCCATCTCTCGCTGTCTCTACCTCACCACCTCTCTTCTGCTCTCTCTCTCTCTCTCTCTCTCTCTCCCTACTCTCTCTCTCTATCTCTCTCTCTCTCTCTCTCTCTCCTCTCTCTCTCTCTCTCTCTCTCTCTCTGTCAGTATTAGTGTGTTACTCCCACAGCACCATCTCATTCTCCTCTAAACTAGACCCATTCCTCGGCTCCCACTCTGAGAACCTTTCAGCTCTGTTGATGGCACAGGCTCAGTGGACACAGGGGGTAGATGGTCTTACACACACACGCACGCACACCACACACACACCACACACACACACACACACACACACACACCCAACACACACCCCACACACACACACACACACCACCCACACACACCCCACACACACACACACACCCCACACAAACCCCCGAGTTACATGCAAATCGTTTTTGGGGGGCTTTAGAAGGATATGGGTGAATATGTGTAGACTAATGTAAACTGTTGTGTTCTGCCCTGCCAAACTGAAAGGCAGTGACGCTGAGGGTCTGTTACTTCTGGTTCAATGAATACCTGCTTTGACTCGTGGCTGAATCTCACTGTGTTTTAGAAGAAACAGGGGGGTCTGATCAGCAGTAACTTCAAAAAGTCAACAGAAATTAACCACTTCAAAGCTGTTTTTTCCTCAATTCCACTCAGAGAGCAGTTGCTGGCCCTCTGCTTGAGTGTGCAGTGTTGGTGATTACCCAGCCTGTCAGTCACTCAGCGAGCCTGGCATTCAGGGTGCTGCTACTCTACAGAGAGCTTCGTAGTAACTCCAGGGGCCAAATAAGTATGGCTCCATTGAGAACACTTATTGGCCCTCAGGGGCCCCTTATTTTCGGAGGGTAACACTTAGAGCTGTGTTCACTGTATTGTCTGAACGGAAATGAAGACAGGTTGGCTCTTGAGGCAATTTATTCCCCTTCGTCTGAGCGGACTGGGAAGGCAGACCAAATCAATTCGCATCCATCCCTTTTTTCAAAGTAATATCTCCAGGCAAGGCTTTTGGAGAGAGCCATCCACTCTCTCTCTCTCTCTTTCATCTCTCTCTCTCTCTCTCTCTCTCTCTCTCTATCTCTCTCTCTCTCTCTCCCTCTCAGCTCACTCTTTCTTTCTCTGTCTCTCTCTCTCCCTGTCTCCCTCCTCTCTCCCTCTCTCTCTCTCTCTTTGATGACTGGGACATTGTGATGTATGTGAGTTTATACCTACAGGAAGTGTGAATGATCGATGGAGCCTGGATAGTTTTATTTATTTATTTTTTACTTTTATTAATCAAATCATAAAAGTATTTTGGTTTCTTATTTATTATATTCAAGCATTTATATTCAAGCTAGTCTTGAGGTCACAGTGTGACAACTCCTGGCCACTGTGTCAAACCACGTCTATCAGTCTGGAGCCCGCAGGGGTAGACGGATCTAAAGTGTCCTGTGGAAACTCCTGCCAACTGTAACTAGGTACAGCTCAGTGATTTGAGCCCTTGACTGCAGACCAAGAGGTCACAGGTTCAAATCTCCCCCACCTTGTTTATTTCATGTTCACTTTACTCATCCCTTCTGTTCATCTGTGGATTGTTGTTTATAGGCTGGTTGACATAAATAAAAAAGGAAAAAAAAGAAAAAAAAATGGTTGCCTGGTCAGGTGTTTTCCTGTGTCTTTCCTCCTGTGGGGAACAGAAGCCAGGCTGGAGACTTTAGGAGAGACTGTTCTGGTCGACTGTCGGGTTCTGGGGCTCAAATCTATCTTAGGCTTGGTGTGGAGATGAAGATGAGTCTGTGTAAATGTTTCAATCCGCAGTCTCATGCTGACTGGAAGAATACCCTGGACATGCCCGCTATTCCAGATTCTTGTTCCCAGCCCTTCATTCCACTTAGTACGGTCATTCCTCTATTCCACTTCCTCCTCCTCAGCTTGCGTTTCTGGTCCATGTCATCTTCTCCACTCAGCGTTTCCTGCTGCCCTGGAATGCATGTCTGATTCTGTCTGCCTCAGTCGGGGTCAGTGTACCCCAGCTGCCAAAGCATCTGATCGGCTGTTGGAAGCTTTGGCACCCTGATGGGAGCTTGTGATTTGATTGTTGATCACGGGCGCTTGCTATTTTCTACCGTGGAACAAACAATATCTGTTTCTGTACTTCAATCAGGAGAGACCTGGCATGATAAGTCATGTTTATATACAGAAATGAGAAATGTACTCCAAGTGTTTGGAGCTTATAGACCCCATGGGGAAGTATTGATCACAGGGCACCTGCCCAGCATCCAAAGAAGAATCCCCCACGGAGTCCAGACACCGACGACCCAGCCAGAGTAGTCGTAGAACAGAGACAAAGCACCGGGTGGCGACGGGCGAGGTGGAGGGTCGCGCACTTTGATAGCATGGACAAACTAAACAGGCACCGAAACATATTTAAAGGCACGGCATCATTGGGATAGGCTGACAGCTACAAGGAAGATTTGACACCGCTAATTGATAGACGAGATCGCTAATCGATACTGAAACCCAGATGACAGCCCGGCATAGGAAAGAGGGAAAGTAGACAGCGTTCCTAGCGGGGGGAGTAGGTAGTGTAGTGAAACATTATCGTGTATGCCTGAGTGCAGGGATCGGTCTTGCCTGACTGAACCTGCGCTAAGCTTCATTTATTACCCTTTTGGAGTGTGCGAGCATGTGGAGAGAGAGAGAGAGAGAGAGAGAGGGGGGAAGAAAGAGAAACGGAGAGAGTGAGAGTGGAAAAGAGAAACGAAGAGAGGGAGAGAAAGGGTGGTAGATAAATGGAGGGAGAGAGGAGATGAGAAAGGACGAGAGACAGCCAAAGAGAGAAGGCCTTTAGAATGGTCTGTGTTCACGGTCAGACAGTCAGATCAGCTGGGTTTGGGTCAGTACCCTGACTCTGCCTGCCTCAGCTGGAGTCAGTACCCTGACTCTGCCTCGGCCCCTGCTGTGTCTCCCCTCCCAGGTGGTTATTATACAGCGGGGGGAGTTAGGCTTCATTCATAAGTCAGGCTCCTCTGCTGCATTTTTTATCTGTCAAACGGAAGGCCACGTTTCAATTGCCGCCTGTCAGTTTTGATTCCATGAATCATTCATTATTTAGACAGGCTGCACTGCCCGATGGGTAGATCATGTTAACTGTGTGTGTGTGTGTGTGTGTGTGTGTGTGTGTGTGGGGTGTGTGTGTGTGTGTGTGTGTGCATGCGTTGCTCTTTTTTATATTTTCAATTTTTACATTTAATCAATTTACATTCTTTCAAAAAAAGTTTCAACACAATATCCTAAATGTTCTACTTCAGTTGTCCTGTGAAGCGACATGTACAGTGTGATTCTGGTTGCATCTAGTCTTTTGTCCTATCCACTGCCTAGAAGTCATGTCGTGAACTCCTGTCTTCAGAGATGACTGGACATTTCTGGTTGGAATGTGTGTGCGCCTAGTCCCAGTGTGGAGGTGGGTGAGGATGTGTGGCTGGCATGTTGAGTGCTGGTGACGTTGAAAGACAAACCTTCGGCTGGCATGTTTAGTGCTGGTGACGTTGACAGACAAACCTTCGGGGGCGTCCAGACGCTGGCCGTGAGAAGAAGCGTGAGAAGGAGCTGAGCCAGAGTGTGGAGTGGCAGATAAGACAACAGTTCCCTGAACACACACACACACACATGCAGACACACGCATTTATCATTTATACACACACACGTACACACACCTACACACACACACACACCAATACACACATTTACACGTACACACACAGCTTTGGGCGTGGAAGCCTTGAAGCTGGCTTTAAAGAGGGCTTCAAATGCTGTTGACTGTACTGCTGTCGATATTGTTGTTGTTGTCATGTCTCACTGGGGAAGCGTGCGTCTCTCCCTCTCTCCACGCTCACGTCTTCAGCTCCAAATGCCTGCGAACGTTTCCCCACCGCTTCAGTCTGACTTCTGAAGGAACCACTTCAAACAGGCCAGAAGTTGGAGTCGTTTGCGGGGGGAGACGGGAGGGTGTTGATAGTGAAACACTTAAACGGCTGTTATTTCTTTGCTAATGGGGAAACGAAAGAAAAGTAAAAACTGTGTTGACCTTGAAATGAAAGCAGCTCCATCCTTCTGCTTATTCTCAGGAGTGGCTTTGGGTCAGAGCTGTGTGCGTTCCTCATGAAAGGTGTACTCAGGATTGGTTGTGATGAACATGTGAGCAAGCCATGTAACTACAGAGCAACACTTTACATCAAGGTTACATTAACTACCATAATAACATAGCAATACTTTACATAAATGATGCATTAACGATCATGTAACCACCTTTGACTCCAGTCAAACAGGAAGTAGCTGTACCTCTGACTCCAGCCAAACAGGAAGTAGCTGTACCTCTGACTCCAGTCAAACAGGAAGTAGATGTACCTCTGACTCCAGTCAAACAGGAAGGAGCTGTACCTCTGACTCCAGTCAAACAGGCAATAGCTGTACCTCTGACTCCAGTCAAACAGGAAGTAGATGTACCTCTGACTCCAGTCAAACAGGAAGGAGCTGTACCTCTGACTCCAGTCAAACAGGAAATAGCTGTACCTCTGACTCCAGTCAAACAGGAAGGAGCTGTACCTCTGACTCCAGTCAAACAGGAAATAGCTGTACCTCTGACTCCAGTCAAACAGGAAGGAGCTGTACCTCTGACTCCAGTCAAACAGGAAATAGCTGTACATCTGACTCCAGTCAAACAGGAAGTAGCTGTACCTCTGACTCCAGTCAAACAGGAAGTAGCTGTACCTCTGACTCCAGTCAAACAGGAAGTAGCTGTACCTCTGACTCCAGACAAACAGGAAATAGCTGTACATCTGACTCCAGTCAAACAGGAAGTAGCTGAGAAAGCCACCTTGAGGGCAGCACAGGGCTGTGACTGTATCTCCTACTTTGTCTGTCACACAGACCCCTCCGAGAAATCAAAATGTGAAACATTAATTAGTGGTGATCCTGACGAGTGTTCATCACCAGCACAGCTTGCAGGCATGGCTTGGTAGATGCTCGCTGGGTCAGCTAGAGTCAAGGGAAGTGGAGTTCCGACTTCCTCAGCTTAGATTAGGTTCACTGGGAGGCAGAGATTGTGTGTGTGTGTATATATGTGTGTATGTGTGTGCTATACTGTGTTTCTGTGTATGTGTGTGTGTGTGATAGAGCTGTGACTGGAATGTAGAACTTCAGGCAGCCACAGCGGATGGATCCAAGCATCTGATTGGCTGTTGGAAGCCTTGGCACCCGTGATGGGTGGTTTTGATTTGATTGTTGATCACTGGCGCTTGCTATTTTCTACCACGAGACAAACAATAGCGTTTCCTGTACTTATCTCCCTTTTGGAGTGTGCGAGCATGTGGAAAGAGAGAGGTGGAGAGAGACAGGTGGAGAAAGAGAGAAATGGAGAGAGAGAGAGTGGAAAAGAGAAAGGGAAATATGGAGAGAGAAGGAGGAAGTGAGAGAGAAAGGGAGGGAGAACAGAGAAATGGAGAGAGACATTCAGTGGTTGAAGGTCTATGTTCATGTGGTGAAGGTGTCCCATAGAGAACAGTGATTCAGTCAACATGACATGGGGAGGGAGAAGGAGAAAGGAAGAGAGAGGAGTTAGAGAGACAGGGAGGAAGGGAAGAGAGAGAGGGATAGAGGGAGGAAGACGATCATGTCTTATTACCCTCCGGGCCCCTGCTGTCTGAGATAGGAGGGCACCGGGTCTACACTCACAAACACACTCACACTCTCGAACACACACACACACTCACACCCCTATGCACACTCGCAAACACACATGTGTGCACGTTTACCAGCCCTCTCAGTCCATCAGACACACAGCTAGAGAGTCTTAAGAGAGCAGCAGAAACATTTCCCGTTCTGTTAACCAGTTTTCTTGTGGGAAGTGTTTTTTGCAGGTGCATTATGGGTATATTTCATGGATTGAGAGGAACTTAAGGTACCTGTCACTTGTGACACACTCAAAGCCGTACACTATATTTACCAAAGACGAGATGGGAGTAGAAAGAATGATTTGTGTAGTGGGATGTGTTGATTAAGCATGGGTTATCACACATCCATGTTTTTTTTTATAATGAACAAGTTGGAGGTAAGTGTGGTTCCAGGTGCATCTGTTCCTTATCATATTTGATGAGTTTCACTCATTCTATTTTGACATAGAGCTGTTTCATAAACACTGTGTGGTAATTACGTAACATAATTCAAAAAGCTGTGCAGGTGAGGGTCATGAGGCATGAAAATGGACCAGCACAGACTGTGATGTCTTCTGGGAAAATTAGGCAAAGGGATTTGTTGTCCCAAAGCAGAGTGAGTGGGCTTGGAGGAAGTTGGCTGGTTTGTCCTTATTCCTCCAGTCCTGGCAGTCTTACCCTCTCTCTCTGTCCTCCTCCCTTCTTCCTCTCTCTCTGTCCTCCTCCCTTCTTCCCCTCTCTCTGTCCTCCTCCCTTCTTCCTCTCTCTCCCTCCCCTTCTCTTTCTTTCCATCTATCTCATTCTCTCCTCCTCCCCTTTACATTACTTGTATCTCTCCATCTCTCCCTCTCTTCATCTCTTTCTCCATCTCTCCCTCGCTCGTCATCTCTCTCTCCATCTCTCTCCATCTCTCCCTTTCTTCATCTCTTTCTCCATCTCTCCCTCTCTCTTCATCTCTCTCTTCATCTCTCTCTCAGACTGTGAGCCCACTCACGCCGGTGAGAAGACGTTAGTATATTTAGACACGGAAACACACTTTTTCTGTTTTTAGTAACTCTCTCAACTCTGCCTTCTACAGTGGGCTGCAGTCCTTTACACCAAATAATTACACGCTTTAGTTTTGATCCAACAAATCAAACCCTCATTGTTTCTATGAATAATTTGCCTCACTCGCGTTTTCCTTTCTGCCATTTCCCCCCAATGATCAACGGCTGCCATGAAAACAGTCGTTATCTCTCGTCTTCTGTTCTCGTGCAAACTGCTGTAATTGTCCCCCAGGGTGCTTTTGATAAGCAGCATTTCAAACCGCAGAAGTCGAGCGCATTGTGACAAATGTGATACGCGGATACTTCTACAACTGCAGCAAGTCGCTGCCTGTTCAAAGGCAAATATGACGCATACAATGCCAAGAAGTTACAGAAAATATTCCAATATTGAAAGATTTAAGATCATCTTTAATACACAATGTATAATGTAGAACATACTGTATATTGTCAGGCTGTCGATTCGTAGTGGGACTTACAACTTATTTAAACCAAAGAAGGGCAGTTTGAGTGCTGCAGTGATGGATGGTTAGTTCATGTAATGATGTGGTACACCTTGCTCCACATTAACGGTCAGGGTGACGGCGGCTCGTAACTACTGTTCAGTACAGACTCTTCTCCAGTCATTTACAGTTAGTGTGTGTGTGTGGGCTGTGCACGTGTGTGTGTGTGTGTGTGTGTGTGTGTGTGTGTGTCTGTGTCTGTGGTCTGTGTGTGTGTGTGTGTGTGTGTGTGTATGTGTGTGTGGGACTGTTCACGCGTGCGTGTGTGTGGGACTGTGCAGGCGTGCGTGTGTGTGGACCTCCAACTTCAGCTCTCTCATTTTCCGTTAGCTGTGGAGAGAGAGAAAAGGAGATGAAAAGGAAAGGAAAGAGACAGACAGAAGAGAGAGCGAGACCATCTCCCTCTACTGTTTGAAATTCACCAAATCTCTGGAACCGTGCATAATGTATGGACTGTTAGCTTTGGCTCGCTGGGCTTTCAGAGAAAACCACTCACAGAGGTTACACAGCAACACGGCCCAAATAACACAGCAGTATGCTGCAACCTGGGCCCTGTAATGCGATTCCATCTCTAATACACACTCTTCCCACAATCCCTGTCTCCCTCTCTCTTTCTCACCCTCTCTCTCACTCGATCACCCCTATTTCCCTCCATCGCTCCTGGCTGGACCTTTGTTTTCAGCCTGTGCATCCTTCTCTCTCCAGCTTCCCTGAGTCCCCTCTCTCACTCTCTCTCTCGTCTCTCTCTCTCTCTCTCTCTCTCTCTCTCTCTCTCTCTCTCTCTCTCTTGCTCTATGTCTATTTCTCTTCCCTCCCCCTCTCTCTCTCTCTCCCTCCCCCTGTCTCTCTCTGTCTCTCCCCCCCCCCACCTCTCTCTCTCTCTCTCTCTCGCTCCCCTCCATCTCTCTCTCTCCATGACTAAAGACAGCTCACTCCTCTGCAGTGGGCTCCGGGCTTCGCTGATTTGCTGGCTCCTCTGAAAAGATTTGCATAGGCTGGCCCACTTGTGAGTTCTCCCCTCCTCCTTCCCCTCCTCTTTTCCCCTCCTCCTTTCCTCTCCTCCGTCCCATCATCTTTGCTTAGTTTCACCTAAGCCTCGCGCTCACGTTCTGTCTTTCGCAATTTTTTTCCTCTCCGCTCTCTTTTCCTCAATTGTTCTCATTCTCTCCCTCTCTCTCCCTCTCTCTCTCTCGCTCTCTCTCTCTCTTCTTTGCGCTCTCTCCCGATCTCCACGCACATCTTTCTCTCTCTCTCTCTCTCTCTCTCTCTCTCTCTCTCGCTCGCTCTCTCTTCATCCCTCACTCTTTCGTGGAGTTCCACTCTGACGGTCGCTCGCTGGGCTGACGAGCCGCTTCTCTTTTCTGCCAAAGAAGAAAGGACTTGGGGGTAAGGAGGGGAAGATCGCTGTCTTCCCGGGGAGGGATCCAGACCGAGAGCAGAGACACAGAGGAGACGGTCGGAGCGAGAGACCGGGAGCTGACAGGGTCTGTGTGTGTGTGTGTGCGCGTGTCCCCCCGCTGGAACACGCGTGTGTGGAGCGCTGCCTCTGCGCTGCGTGTGCTCGTCAGAGCGGAGGAGAGCGAGGCAGAGCGGAGGAGAGCAGAGTCCGTGTTGCTCAGGTTGTCCCTCTCCTGTCACTGTTGTGCCCCGGGTTTCCCAGGGCACGTGGGATACGGTCCGGGGTCTCGACACACACGCGCGCTCGCAGCACACACGCGCCGCGCGGGGTTCCAAGGAAGAGAGAGGAGGGATTGCGTCGTGCGGAGGAGAAGAAGAAGGAGAAGAAGAAGAGAGAGCTCTTCAGGAGGAAAAGGGGAGGCAGAGAGCCAGCTTGTCTGTGTGTGGGGGGAGCTGCTCTGGATCCAGACAGGTGTTGATTTTTGTTGCTCCTGCCATGGCGTCTGCAGCCTGGCTCCCCACGAGGTCAGTTGTTCTGAGCTCTGCCACCCTCGTACCTGCGCTATCGTCTCCCGACCTGCAGGGGGCAGCGTTCGTGTTCCGGCCATGCGCCCCAGCGGGAACCCCCAGCGTTGCTGGATGTTGTGTGTGGTGTTGGGGTGGATGGTGAACCTGGCCAGGGGCTCCTCCCCAGACCTCCAGGTGCTCTCCCCCAGCCGCGGGGCCCCCCAGCCCCCCGCCCCCCTCCGGCCCGAGCCCCCCCACCACCCCCCGGCGGGCAGGCATCACCCCGCACCCTTCTCCATCTACCGCACGCCCGCCTCACTCAGGGGGGGGCCATGGTGAGTCCCGGCTAGCTCTGGTCTTCGATCTCTCTCTCTCTCTCTGTCGCTCTGGATCTCTCTTTATCTATTTGGTTCCTAGGAGAGCCATCTGGAGCCCCCTTTCTCTTTCTCTCTTCTCTCACTCTCTCTCCATCACTCTCTTTTTCTTTTCTCGCTGTCCTCTCCCACTTTTCCCCTCACCACTCTCTCCCTCTCTCTCGTCTCTTTCCTATCTCCCTCCCACTCCATGCCTCCCTCCCTCCCTCTCGCCGGTCTAAGAGCCAACCAGTCGACATTAAGGGAAGCTAACAGTTTCTGACAGCAGAATAGCAGCGCTGCTGCCATTAAGCAGTTTAGATGATTCACTTTAATTAGTACTAAGAGGGCCTGACGAGCAGAACACCTCTCTCCACTCCATTAGCATACAGAGGGACTTGTGTAGATGCTGGTTCATTAAAGGTGCTTACAGCAGGGGTATTAACGAGTGTCTTTGTGCGGGGAAAGGGACTGCGATGGAAGTGTGCTGCGCTCAGACGTGACGGAGGAAGATGGCTGCTGCCTGTCTCAGGGTGACAGGAGAGGATCTCACCTTCCTGGTTGGGTTAGATGGTACCCGCTAGGATGGTCTCTGCTTTGACTCCTGGTTTATGTGTCACAGAGAGCTCTTCCTCTTCCCCTCTTCCGCTCTCCTCTCTTCTCTCTAATTTCCTTTCCTCCCCTCTCCTTGCCTTTTCCCCTCTCCTTTGCTTTCCTCTCTCCTCTCCCAGTCAGAGTGTGTATAAGTTGCTAATGTGAGTCCTGATCAGGATTCTGTGCATGCGACCACCCCTGGGTCCTGAGCTGATCATACAGTCCTCCTGTGCTGGAGGAAATCCCCTGCTCCTGCACTCTCTCTCTCTCTCTCTCCTCTCTCTCCTCTCTCTCTCTCGCTCTCTCTCACAAACACACACACACTGTGTGTATGTCTCACACATGCTCAACTTGCCCCCAGGATTCAGCAGTTACTACTGCTCCTGTATGCCTACTGAGTGTCTACATGTGACATCATGTCATCTATCTGGTGTCTAAGGTGGAGATGGAGAGATACAGGGAGAGAGAGAAAGAGAGAGACAGTAGGAAGAGGTTGGGATGGAGAGAGAATAATGGGCATGGTGGTGGAGATAGAGTGCTAGGAGATGAGGAGATAAAGAAACAGTGGGAGGAGATGCGCGCGAGAGAGAGAGAGAGAGAGAGAGAGGAGAGGGAAGAGGGAGAGAGAGAGAGCGCAGGAAGAAAGCTCTGGAGAATGAACTTCCTGTCATGGTAATTTGTTCAAGTAATCTTGAGATTACACATATTTGGCGAGTTAAGTACAAAACATATGTGAATATAAATCCAATTTGCGACGGTTCACCTTATAACTCATAGGCTGATAGAAGTGCAGTCTTATAACTGTGACTACGATTACGCACGTCTCTCTGTTTAAAAGAAGCCAGCAGAAAAGTCTATTCTCGATTTGAAGCTGTCCCTCTGCTGGTAAGGAGACATGGTGGTGTGTGTGTGCGTGAGAGTTTATGTGTGTGCAATGTGCATGCATGTGTGTGTGTGTTTGTGTGAATGTGTGTCAGTTTGTTTGAAGCCCTCTGGCTCTCCTGTAGAGTGGTTTAGGCTGTGCCATCAGAAGGATGAAACGGACTAAGTTCTGCCCAACAAAGCCCGAAGAAGGTTAAGTTTGGAGAGAGAGAGAAACAGGAAGAGAGAGAAGAGATGAAGAGAGAGGGAGAGAGGAGAGGGTGTGTGCTGCAGTATCTCAGAGGGGCTCTGTGTAGCTTTGAAAGGACCACTTCTTAGGATTCTGCCACTCAGACTTAACCTTTGAGTGATGGGAACCATGGATAGTGGAGAAACAGATCTCCTATAGGCTCTGGTGTAGAATAGACCGGCTCTGATATAGCCTAGTCTCTGTAGACAGACTGATTCTGGTGGAGACTAGTCTCTGTAGACAGACTGATTCTGGTGGAGACTAGTCTCTGTAGACAGACTGATTCTGGTGGAGACTAGTCTCTGTAGACAGACTGATTCTGGTGGAGACTAGTCTCTGTAGACAGACTGATTCTGATGGAGACTAGTCTCTGTAGACAGACTGATTCTGGTGGAGACTAGTCTCTGTAGACAGACTGATTCTGATGGAGACTAGTCTCTGTAGACAGACTGATTCTGGTGGAGACTAGTCTCTGTAGACGGACTGATTCTGGCTGACGACTCTGACTATGTGTCGTAGGGTAGAGGGGTTCATGTATGACACTCACCTTGGACCATCTCCAAGAGTTAGAAGCATGCTTGGTGGTTTGTCATGCAGGACTGTCACCTATGTTTGTGTGTGTGGGTAAGGGGAGTGTGTGTGTGTGTATGAAGGATGCTTGGTGTTTTAATGGCTTTGCCTTCTGGCCATGTGATGGGATGCGTCAAAACCCAAAAGGGAGGTGGAGGAGGGGAGGGGGGGGGGAGGAAGATGCGGAGGAAGAGGAGGGGGGGATGAAGGAGAGGATGGACAGCCTGTCTTTAGAAGAGAGAAACTGAAGTGGATTCTCATTAGAAACACCAAACTCCTCTCTTCCTCCTCTCTTCCTCCTTCCTCTACCCTTCCCACTGCCCTCTGTTCTAGTCCAAGACAGCAAATCAATAGGAAGAGCTGTTTTTGGTGCCTAATTATGAGGTTATTTTAGTGGTGAGTCTGCCTGGCTCTGCTCCCCCCCTCCTCCTCATGGCTAAGGTGTTTTATCTTAGTCAAGACGAGCCAGCGTCTGGTCAGGAGACACACACACACAGTCACAAACATGCATACAGTCACACACACACAGTCACAAACATGCATACAGTCACACACGCACACACAGTCACAAACATGCATACAGTCACACACGCACACACAGTCACAAACATGCATACAGTCACACACACACAGTCACAAACATGCATACAGTCACACACACACAGTCACAAACATGCATACAGTCACACACACACAGTCACAAACATGCATACAGTCACACACACACACAGTCACAAACATGCATACAGTCACACAAACAAGCACAGTCACAAACACACATACAGTCACACACGCACACACAGTCACAAACACACATACAGTCACACACACACAGTCACAAACATGTATACAATTACACACACACTACAAATGCACCTCTCTCACTCTCTCCATTTCCCTTCCTCGCTAAGACTATTATTCTCTCCATCTCTGTACTACCTAGGGACCCTAGACTCACAAACTCCCAGGCTATCCTTCATTTTCCTGGGACACTCATGTATTGGCTAATTAATTGTCGTTATGATAACGACCTCATGTAATTATGGTTATGGTGCCAAAAGAAGATAGTTGAACACATCTCATAATTATCCATCAAATGATTATTCATTTGAACAACCCCCCTCTGATTATAGCTCCATCCTCGATGCAAATGAATACTCAAACGAACAGAAATTGTGCGTAGCTTACATAAAATTGTGATCTCATTCCTTTTAATCGTTAAAATATTCAGCCATTTTTAATTATCTTTTTTCTAGAAGTTTAAGTTTTATGGAATTGAGAACGTCAACATTCTTTTATAGTTTTATCTCAATTAGAATGTCTTTTTTTTCTTTTCTTTTTTTCATGGCAACTGACTCTGCCCTTATCAACCTCCTATGGGGGTTGTAGTTTGAAGAGGTTAAGACATGAGTCAGGATAAGTGTCTCGTGATGTCCT
Source organism: Mallotus villosus (assembly GCA_903064625.1). Lineage (NCBI taxonomy): Eukaryota > Metazoa > Chordata > Actinopteri > Osmeriformes > Salangidae > Mallotus > Mallotus villosus. Next base: position 136,599 of record CAEFZP010002025.1, on the reverse strand, counting down.
TAGGTTGAGTAATGACCCATAAAAAGCCATGCCCCTCTCTCTCTCTCTCTCTCTCTCTCTCTCTCTCTTTCACTCACACACTCTCTCACAAACACTCTCATTCCCATACACATGCTCTCTCTCTCTCTCTCTTCTTTATCTACCTACCCTGGTACATCTGTCAAACTGAAACATGGATATCACCACCGAAATGACCACACACACACACACACGCCCACCCTTACACACGCCTCACAGTAGCACTCCATGACTGGGGGGAAATGACAGGGACTCGGTCCTCAACCTTTCACATATCACTGTAAATGTCACATCTTCAGATTACACCCTATATCCCACCAATAAGCGTTTATCTGCCAGCATATTGGGCTCGCTAGCCTTGCTCATTAGCCTTGCTCGTTAGACTTGCTTGTTAGCCTTGCTCGTTGTCCTTGCTCATTTGGCCAGCCCTCTGGCCTAGACTTATAGCTTTTTCTCTTGCTAGACACCTGGTCCACGTTTGACTGTCCAGCTCGGACTTCAAAGGTCAGTCGGCGAAAGGCGTGTGTGACAAACGAGGCACGCATCCGAAAGAAGAAATCCTAATTACCGCCAAGCTGCACAAGCATGCAAACACGGCCACACACACGGAGGACAGCCACGGGCTGCAGCGTGTCAGTCACTCCGTCTAACCCCTCTGGGGATGGAGGTCTGATGGAGTTTGTCTGCTCTGTTACAGCAGGCTCTCGTGAACCTCGACGACTCAACGTAGCCATCTCATAATGCGGGAATGTTTCCGTAATACGTAATAATAATGTATTCATTTAGAATGCAAAGGGAATTTGAACCTGAGACCTCTGGATCCGCAGTCAGATGCTCTAGCACTGAGCTACAGTATACCTAACCCCTGCATACAGTCAGGTGCTCTAGCACTGAGCTACAGTATACCTAACCCCTGCATACAGTCAGGTGCTCTAGCACTGAGCTACAGTATACCTAACCCCTGCATACAGTCAGGTGCTCTAGCACTGAGCTACAGTATACCTAACCCCTGCATACAGTCAGATGCTCTAGCACTGAGCTACAGTATACCTAACCTCTGCATACAGTCAGGTACTCTAGCACTGAGCTACAGTATACCTAACCCCTGCATACAGTCAGATGCTCTAGCACTGAGCTACAGTATACCTAACCCCTGCATACAGTCAGATGCTCTAGCACTGAGCTACAGTATACCTAACCCCTGCATACAGTCAGGTGCTCTAGCACTGAGCTACAGTATACCTAACCCCTGCATACAGTCAGGTGCTCTAGCACTGAGCTACAGTATACCTAACCCCTGCATACAGTCAGATGCTCTAGCACTGAGCTACAGTATACCTAACCCCTGCATACAGTCAGATGCTCTAGCACTGAGCTACAGTATACCTAACCCCTGCATACAGTCAGATGCTCTAGCACTGAGCTACAGTATACCTAACCCCTGCATACAGTCAGGTGCTCTAGCACTGAGCTACAGTATACCTAACCCCTGCATACAGTCAGGTGCTCTAGCACTGAGCTACAGTATACCTAACCCCTGCATACAGTCAGATGCTCTAAGCACTGAGCTACAGTATACCTAACCCCTGCATACAGTCAGATGCTCTAGCACTGAGCTACAGTATACCTAACCCCTGCATACAGTGAAGATGTCAGATCAGTTTGTTTGGGAGAGGAGAAACACCAGGCTACTGTGTGTTCTGACTGTTTGTTCTGTCTGGATCGGCAACATTAAATCTAGGGTGAGACAACAACATGTAAACAGTGTGTGTGTAAGAGCTAGTGTGTGAGTGTGTGAGTGTTTGTGTGTTAGTGTGAGCGGGTGTGTCTTCTGTGTATGCGTGTGTGTGTGTAGGAGCTTTGTGTTTCGTTTGTTTGAGCATTTGTTTGTTTGTGTAAGAGCGAGTGTGTATGTTAGTGTGATGTTGTGTGTGTGTGTGTGTGTGTGTGTGTGTGTGGTGTGTGTGTGTGTGTGTGTGTGTGTGTGTGTGTGTGTGTGTGTGTGTGTGTGTGTAGATGGATGCAGCAGTTCATGCTGAATTTGGTTTCCGCTACAATACAACAGTCAAATTCTATTAATATTCTTCTCTCTCCAATACACAAGCTCCATGGGAAAAACATGCACACTGACAGATATGTTTACCCTTAACTAGAGTGCATTGTTTGATTCCTCCATTCCTCCATTTCAGACCGCAAAAGAACCGATTTATATCTATGTTTCACTGTGCCAAGTTTGGAATGGAGAATTTCTTCTCTCAGGGAGGGGGATGAGGAGAAAATCGAGAGAGAGAGGGAGAGAGAGAGAGAGAGGGAGATGGAGGCAGAGAGAGATAGAGCAAGAGAAAGAGAGTGGGAAGGAGGACGAGTTAGAGACGGAGGCAGAGAGATGAGAGAGAGTTAAAAAGAGAGAGAGAGAGGGAGAAATAGAGATGGTGGAGAGGAGGCAGAGAGAGAGAGAGAGAGGAAGAAAGAGAGGGAGTGAGAGGTGGTGTGGAAAGATTGGGGCAAGCCTTTATTCCTTTCCCCTCTCGCTAAAGTAGCTAATGGCCCAGCCCCGACGCTCAGAGTGGATATTGAGTTGGGACTTCCAACGGTCCCCAAGCAAACATACAGCCATGGCTGGCTAAGAGGCTCGGAGCACAGCCGGAAACATGATCTCATCTTCCCCTGTAAAACGCACACACACGTACAGCCATACAGTCACACACACAAACACACATTCACACACAGACAACGATGGACACACACATACACACCATACACAAGGGACACACCTCCAGTGACAGATTTCTAACTATGACTCAATGTGCTCTCTCTGTCTGTCTGGCGCATTCGGAGCATAGATAGTGTGACACACACACACACACACACACTGCAGCACAGACAGATGCTGTAATCACACGTGTTACACACACACACACACACACACACACACACACACCACCACACACTGCAGCACAGACAGCTGTTGTAATCACACGTGTTACACACACACACACACACACACACACACACACACACACTGCAACACAGACAGATGCTGTAATCACACGTGTTACACACACACACACACACACACACACACACACACTAGCCAGCTGCTGTCATCACATGTAGCTTTGTGACATGTTCCTTTATGAAAAGCTTAAATCACAGAGCAAGACAGTCATCCGGTTTGTCATAGCTGTTTCCTCATGCGTGGTCAAAAGTTCAAAGTAAGATAATGCCTGTTATAAACGCGCGCACACACACACACACATACAAACACATCACACATGCAAGTGCATCACACACAAACGCACACTGCAGTTAATGTAGTCTGCTTATACTGCAGCAGTACACAGCACTTAACCCAGGGAAAGTGGACGGGCCATGACTGTAGACCAAAGGGTTAAGATACAGGTCAGCGGTCAGGGGTCGTCTAGGCAACTCCCATTCCCTGGCTATGTATTTATCCTCACTAAACACTGTCGCCTAATTATACCCTATAGAGCTCTGTTTAACACCCGCACACACACACATGGCTGTAACACACACACACACATGCACCCACATGCACACATAACTGAAACACGCACTCAGTGGCTGAAACACAAACACCCGCCTCAAACTCCACCTTATCTGTGCCTGTTCCGTATAGACCGTGCTCCCCCTCTGCACTCTTTGAAATGGTATCTCCCATTAGCCATTACGTAATAGTAAGATTTCAGAACACACACACACACACACACACACAGATTGTAGAGCTGGCATTAACGTGCGATTCATCCTGTTTTACAAGGCACTTAGTGAATATGGATAATCCATAAGGATCCAGGAGGGTCCATAAATATGAACTATATTTATGTTCATCTTCATCAGACGTGGGGCTGGCCTCATTCAGACAGGCTGGCATCAGCAGTGACCGCAGAGCAGACTAGACTGATTAGATTGATCTCATTGCCGTGTGTCGCGGCAGTTGACTCGGCTTGATTGATTCATCACTCGATCAAACCAGTGCTTAGTTTTATTGCTCTGTTATTGTTTGTTGGAATATATCAGCGATGGGCGTCCATAGGGAACGCATGTGTGTATGGGTGGTGGTGGTGGGGGGGGTTACGTTGTTATATATGTGAGTGGGTGTGCATATGTGCGCATGCACGCATGTGTGTGAGTGTCTGTGTGTGTGTCTATGCGTTTACATGATTGTGTGACTGTGTGTGTGTGTGTGTGTGTGTGTTTGTGCGTTTACATGATTGTGTGATTGCCTGTGTGTGTGTGTGTTTGTGCGTTTACATGATTGTGTGACTGCCTGTGTGTGTGTGTGTGTGTGTGTGTATGTGTGCATGTGTGTGTGTTACCAGCCAGCCTCCTGCTGCAGATGCAGCCAGCCATGCTGAAAACATGATCAGGATGGATCTGGGTTGGGTTGTGATTCACTCCTCCCCTCACTCCTCACTCATCCAAATCACTCCAGCACACTCTACACAATACACACAATACACTCTCTACTCTACACACATGAAACACACACACACACACACACACACACACTGTGAGTTTGGCGTTGGCTCAATGGGACACACACACAAACACCCACACACGCTCAGAGCATCCTTACTTGCTATGCAAATTCCCTTGGACACCTGGCTCTGCTCTGTTGCACACATAAATGCATGCTGTTCTGTGTTCTCTCGCTCTCCATCGCGCTTTCTCTCTCCCTCGTCAACACACACACAAGCACACACACACACACAAGCACACACACACACACACACACAAGCACACGCACACAATCAGAATCACAAATTCAGAACGCCTCTCCTCAAACCTGCCTGCCACAGTCCCTGTATTTGACCTTAAACACATCCTCTAAGAGCCGGGCGTAATTGTGGCTATGCCACCCACTGCTGTACATTAGCATGCACACACACACACACACACGCGCACACACACACTACACACTCTCACATAAACACACTAACTAACTTTGTCTCTCACACACACCAACTGCGAAGCCTTCCTGGCCCCTCCACCTCCACGAATGTCAAGTGTAGAATGCTGTCGGATGTAAATAGGTCATTATGCAGTGATGTCATGGCGGAAGTGACCTCACGTTGTCATGTAGAGATTTGCTTCCTGACAATGAGAAGACAAGAACATGATGTCCACTGCTCTACCAAACCACTCCTTTCCCTTCCCCTCCTCTCTACTCTTCTCTTATCCTCTACCATCCTCTACCATCCTCTCATCTACTTGCCTCCTCTCCTCTGTTCTTCTTCTCCTCTCCTCTCATTCCCTTGGTGGTGTTGGCTACCCAGTAATAGCAGTCTGTAGCCAGTGAGTACTAGCCCCTCATGACCAGTGGTGTTTCTGGCACAGCAGATTGATATGATGAGATGACTGGAGGTAAAACATAATTAACGTGTGATGGATCTATTCCTCTGGTGTCTGCAAGAGCATCGCTGCTTGTTGGGCACCGGACAGGAAAACAGGTGGACATTAATTATATGTGCTTTTATCTCTCTGGGGATCTTGAACCGGATCTCTGTCCTCCTCTGGAATTTAAACTAAGGACATAGCATGGCTGCCGTTACATTTGATTGCACCAGACGGCCTGTACTGAAGTGTGTGTGTGATAATGAAACGATAGTCTGTTTCTCAAAGTTTGTACTAATCTCTACCACTTTGCAGTTTGAACCATTCTGAAGTAGTCTGAAGCAGTCTGTCCTAGTCTTAACCAGTCTGAACCAGTCTGACATTGAAATTACTATGCTGAGTTCATCCGACACCAAAGCTGCCCCCCCGCCCTCCCGTACCAGCTCCCACTCCCTGGGCAGGTCTAGCAGGATGCAGATAGAAGGAGGAGAAGTAGCAGAACAGAAGACATGCTTGAAAGAGGGAGAGAGGAGAACTGAAACCTGCCTAGCCTGAGGGCTCAGTGTGAACACACAAACAGGAACACACACACACATATACGCTCACACACACACACACACACACACACATAAGGAGGCACTGAAACACTCACACACACGTACTAGCTATAAAAGAAACGATTTCCTTTTTAAAACTCACTTTTTAGTTATGAATAGGGCGTGTGTGAATAGTTACAGGTCCCAAGTGTCTCGTTGAAACTGTGTCTCGAAGAAATAACAGTCCATACATTCTGGCCCTTCACAGTCCTCCAGTGAAGTGGAAGCATTAGGCTGAACATAGCTTCTGCTTGTTAGACACTCGGCTCCATTTTCTGTGAAGTCTAGTTGAAGTAATGGTGGGTATTAGCATGTTTTTGAGCTAGCTAATGACTTGTGGCTTTGAAAGTGTGTTAAGGAACGTCTCCGATTTAAATCACTTCCTCCGCTTCATTATCAAGATGTGATTGGTTTCTGAGTTCCTGCTGAGCCTTGCTATTAGGGCTTAATGGAGATTCGGCCATTTTGTTTCGCGTTTCTCTCTTGGATTCCACTCTTGTGTTCCCGAGGGCACGTATTTTAATGGCTAACCTGTTTCACAAAATCATTGCACCTAGCTGGGAAGAAAGATATTTGACTGCAAGGGAAACCCAGGTGTTTCAGTATAATATATCCAGGTTGATACAACGACACCATCGCAACATGGTTGTTTGTATTTCATAGGACCAGTGGTAACTTGTCAACTATAGCAATCGAACCCTAGATAAGCTAAGAGCTAGAGGTTGCTAACTGTTGCTCCTTAAAACAAACCAAATGTGAGAACCAATGTTACCAATATGAACTTGGTTTTACCAGATGTTAAACCACGTTACCACACAATTCAGCATAGACATGTATTTAATCGAGTTGTGACTTAAATCCTCAGTCGGGTTTGGAACTTTAGAAAGGAGGGAGAGAGAGATGTAGAGGGGAGATAAAGGGAGAGAGTTTATGTAGAGAGGAGATAGAGGGAGAGAGAGATGTAGAGGGGAGATTGAGGGAGAGAGAGATGTAGAGGGGAGATAGAGAGAGAGAGAGAGAGGGACGGAGAAGGATAATGGGAGAGAGAGAGAGAGGGACGGAGAAGGAGAATGGGAGAGAGAGAGATGGAGAGAGGGATGGTGGTTTTTTTCTCCCTGGGGGCCGGGAAGCACGAGGACAGCCTGATGTTGGGACAGGTAGACAGACACACAGTGGGGGGGGTATGGGAATAGATGGGTAAGGTCACCATGATGGAGATGGCTCCAGCACAAGGACATACTGCAGGGAGGGAGGTGGCAGGGAGAGAGAGATGGAAGCAGGGTGGTAGGGAGGGATAGTGGTAGGGAGAAACAAATGGAGGGAGAGAGAGAGAGAGGGAGAGAGAGAGGGAGGGAGAGAGGGATGGGTGGAGATGGATAGGGAGGTAGGGAGAGACGGATAGATGGAGGGCTGGGCTGACAGAGATACTGGTCTATTGTAGCCAGAGGCCGAGTCTGCAGCTGTGAGAGCGAGGGAAGAGAGGAGGAGGCAGAAGGTCTCCACAAGGATTACTCCTCTCACTCTGTCCCTTTCGCTCTCTTTATCTCCTTCATCTCATTCTCTATTTCTTTCGTTCTCTCTCCGCCTCGTCTCTCTCCCTTTCGGTGCCCACTCTTCATTCTGTTTCATATCAAAATCAATTCTCTCTTTCTCTCATTTTCTCCCTATCTTCTCTCTCTCTCTCTCTCTCCCTATCTTCTCTCTCTCTCTCCTTCTCTCCCTTTCCCCTTCTCTTTTAACCATATTCCTCTGTCATCAACTTAACTTGAATGTAGTTGAGACTCTTCCTGCTTGCTGTTCCCCAGCGGCAGTCTGCATTTCCTGAGGCCTGATTCCAACAGAATATCAATGCTATCGAACTCACCACCAACCCACCAACCCTCCAACCAATCTATTCATCTGTATTTCAGCAGAAAAATGGCGGTGTTCTTCCTTGGAGGAACAATTCATCATCCATGTACTCTCTCTTTATCACAAATGTCACCCAAACAAACTGGTTTTCTCCAGGACTTGGGGAAAGAGAGGCAGGGTGAGAAAGAGAGGGAGAGAGAGGAGGATGGAGAGAGAAAAGGAAAAGCGATAGAGAAGGAGAAAGAGAAGAACAGACAGACACAGACAGACAGACAGACAGACAGACAGACAGACAGACAGACGACAGACAGACGACTGGGAGAGAAGAGAAAGAGGGTGAGAGACTGACAGAGAGAGAGGAGAGAGAGAAAGAAGGAAGGAAAGAGAAGGTTAAGGAGAGAGAGGCCTCTTTGGGCCCCCCAGGTCAGTGAGAATACATTAATACCTTGAGGAGATCATTTGCATTGTGAGATGGAAGTTAATAAGTGTCGGTTTGGGGACAGTGTCGGTTTCTTTTCTCAGGTGTGCCTCCAAATAATGGCTTTCATAGCTGCAGGGACACGCGCATAACTTTACATCACTCACTCATTCAGAGATGTCACGCATACACACACACACACACGCATACACACACACACACACATCCCCATACACCAACTCACAAGCATGACATGCATAGTAATGTTTGCCCCAGTGCAGTGGTTAGAATGGAAATTAAATGAGAGGTTTGGGAGGGGTGAAATGGATGTCTGTCATTAAAGAGAATTACCAATCCCTCAGTGGAGGCCAGCCCCTTCCCCCACCTGTGAGCAGGTACATGGGAGGCTGACGAATATCCAAGTGAGGTTGTACCCCTCAGGCACCCCTCACCCACCCTGACAGTCCATCCCTACCCATCACGCTCCGCTCTCTACTCCTCCTCCCGTCATCCTCTTTCCTCCATCTTGCTTTCTCCCCTGCTGGTCTTCAAGAGCTGACATGGTCCTCTCCTAGTCCTCCTCTCCTTCTTTCTCCTTTCCTGCTTATTCTCTTCCTTAAATCTCCTCCTCTTCCTCCCTCCTCTCCTCATGCTCTCATCCATGTCTTGCTCCCTCCCTCCCTGCTCTGTCAGAGAGGAGCAGAGGAGGTAATCCCCTGGTGATGTTGCCTCCCCTCACGGGAACTCTCTGTGCGTCGGCGTAATGTTCTATCGATTTATTGGCAACACGAAAATGAGGTATTTCTGCCTCCATCTTGGAGAGAAATATAAGCGTGATGCGTTCTGGCTGAATAATCCTGTTATTAATTCGCCTAAAATGGAGTGAGATGAGACGCTTCTTGCAAGCCTCTGTTTGCAAAGTCAAATCATGCTAAAGCATGATGGCGCCTCTTTCTCGTACAGTACTGTTGCAAGTGGAGTCGTTGGTCAACGCTACACACCTATGGGACGGGTACAGCTCAGCAGTACAGAGTTTGACTGTAGATCGAGAGGTTCCAGGTTCAAATCCCCCTTTGGATAAAGTCATATTAGGACATATATACTGCTATAGAGGGTTGTCTGTGTCATCACGCTGGGTGCTGGTCACTGGTTGGGTTTCACTTGGTTAATTGAAATCAGCTTTGGGTACCAAGACCCAGTGTGCCCCTGCGCCAGTCTGGCTCACGAGGAGTTAATTACGAGCGAGGGTGAAATTGAATACGTCCTGTTTAATTAAAAGCCAGGCTACGTTCGGGACTGCTACGGATTAGCATTAAAAACTGATTTAATGGTGAAGTGTTTTAGTTTAAAAGGAGAGCGAGCGTCAGTGTGCGTTCCCAGCGTGATAACAGAACCTCGCTGCCTGGGCTGATGATGCAGATATGACATAATGAGGCTGGCGCCCGGAAACACTGCTTCCTCCTGGTGTTTGGTTATCTACAGTCTCTTCCTGGTGTTTGGTTATCTACAGTCTCTTCCTGGTGTTTGGTTATCTACAGTCTCTTCCTGGTGTTTGGTTATCTACAGTCTCTTCCTGGTGTTTGGTTATCTACAGTCTCTTCCTGGTGTTTGGTTATCTACAGTCTCTTCCTGGTGTTTGGTTATCTACAGTCGCATTGCCACTGTGCTTCGTGTGCTTGGCAGATAAGGACTCACACTCGATCAATCTCGAAGAAAAGAATCACACTTACCCTGGGAAAAGTGTGGAAGACGGGAGATTATAGTGTGGTGTTTTTCTTTTGGTGTATGTCTTACGGAGTGTGTGGTGTTACTCTTTCATCCATAATGCTGTTGACACAAACTGTATTAGAGACTGTATAAAAGCATGTATTTTCGCTTACTCAGAAACCCATTTGTACAGAGACCTTGGTAGATAGGAGGGCCAGGCGTGATTTTGGTGGTGGGCCCAGTTTGTTTGTGTGTGTGTGTTTGTGTGTTTGAGATAGAGAGAGAGAGAGAGAGAGAGAGAAAGAGAGAGAGAGAGATGAGAGAGAAGAGAGAGAGAGAGAGAGAGAGAGCAGTAGAAGGTAGCAAGAGGTGAGGTTTTGGCATATTTGTGTGTGTGTGTGTGTGTGTGTGCGATGCTGGTTTATTTCCCCCTCTAATTACAGAGGTGTAGTGATGTGTCTCCATGCTTCGCTGAGCCCCTCTGCAACAACACAGCCAGCCACTCTCACCATTAAGAAAGCAATCAGCTCCCTGTGCTATGGTAACACACACACACACATACTGGGCTATGGGAACACACATGCATGCATGAACACACACACACACACGCATGTGTACAGCCATACACACACTGACATGGGGAGATGGGCTCCGGGATATCTTCTGGTTGGCACAAAGACAGTGTCTATAAAGTATACGTCGCTTAGATCAGAAGCACACACACACGGTACTCACACACACACACACTCACACACACTCATACACACACTGAATGCCTACGTGGAATGCTGGCATACCATCTCAAATAGACTGGCTTGTACACTGTGCTGCATTATGCAGGGTCTTCTCCAAGGCAATATTAAACAATGCTTGTTAAAAAAGGACTAGAGTTGCATGAAAAGATAGTATACGCACACACACACACATGTGGTAACATAGCATTGTTCCATAATTCCGGCATGTTAAAATATGTGAATAGGACTTATAGTGTCTTTAGAACTGCATCTGAAAGCCATCTTTGTCTGGCCCCGGTAGAGTGAACACAGAAGGTGTGATTGGAGGAGAGTAAAGTTTGAATGGATCAAGGTCATGTGATTGGAGGAGAGTAAAGTTTGAATGGATCAAGGTCATTCTCAATCTGACGGAGCAAAGTGTTCTTGTGGAGAAGCTTTGATGTTGATCCTCTGCCCGCTTGTTTGATGTGGAAGTTCCTCTTGAAGAGACACACTCGTCTGCCTGTGACTCCCCCCGTTCCATTAATCACTCTTTCTCTTTTTAACTCTTAGAAACGTACACAAATTGTGAAACAGCAAATGCAATACTTGACCTATCACAGAAAGAGTTGGACTACATTAGCCTGTGAACACCAGTTAGTTACCTTTTTCCTGTGCGATATTCGAGCGTTGTTCCAAAGCCACAGCTAGGGGGCGCTACTGGTGCCATTCTGAGGCTGGGTCGGTCAGTCTGTCTGTCTGTTTATCTGCAGCTGTACTGAAGCATTCATGAACCTGTCAGTCACTCTGCATCGACCCCTGCAGACCTTCAGCTCGTCAAACTCAGCTTCAGACTAGACCCCCTGCCTGCTCGCCAGTTGCTGCCAAACATGTGTGTGTGTATGGGGGGAGGGGGGAGGGCATATGTGTGGGTACGTGCGTGTGTGAGGCTGTGTGTGTGTATGTGTGTATGGGAGCATATGTGTGGGTACCTGCGTGTGTGAGGCTGTGTGTGTGTGTGTGTGTGGTAGGGTGTGCATGTTTTGGTGTGTCTGTTATACACTTCATGTGGATTTAGGAAATCAGGAGTGACACGTGGTGATGACTGACAGGTCTGAGATGAGGCTGTGAGGCAGGAGGCAGTAGAGAGAGGGAGAAGGGTCTGAGATGAGGCGGTGAGGCAGGAGGCAGTAGAGAGAGGGAGAAGGGTCTGAGATGAGGCTGTGAGGCAGGAGGCAGTAGAGAGAGGGAAACGGGTCTGAGATGAGGCTGTGAGGCAGGAGGCAGTAGAGAGAGGGAGAAGGGTCTGAGATGAGGCGGTGAGGCAGGAGGCAGTAGAGAGACGGAGAAACTGTCCAGGTGATCGTGACCTTCTCCATAATGGATGACATCTCATGTGAAAACTGTCCCCACTGTGTACACTCACCCACCTGGTGTAGCTCGGCACCAGCCAATCAGTATTCATGACCACTCGGGGGGGAAATGAAGTCAGATGCTGATAGGGTGACAGGGTCTGTGGGCCACCTGTTGTCCTATCAGGCGAGTCGATGGATTGATGTTATCCCTTTGATGAGGTAGATTCATGTCTGGACTGTAAAATGGCCTCATCTGTCGGTCCCAAAACGACTGGGCAACACTTTACATTGAGTTTACATCAACGACCATGCACCTACATATCAGTATCACAATATAGTTGCATGGTAGTGATGTAACCTTTATGTGAAGTGTTGCCAAATAAGTGATGTTGTAATGTGTGATGCAACTGAAGCATAATGACGTGTAAGTACAAAGCAGTTCCCACAGCATGTACCTACAATGTTGAAACTGTAGGTATTGCTAAATAGTTCCATGGTAGCTTCCTGTAACGTGTTGCCCACTAATGGACAAGCACTGGTCAGTCGAAGAGCAAAACCGCAGCATGGCATTTCTCCGTCCTTCCAAGGCAGTGATCAGTGTGTGTGAGTGTGTGTGTGTGTGAGTGTGTGTGTGAGTGTGTTCAGGGTTTGTTCCAGCCATGGCTGGCTGTCTGGATTATACCTCTGCTCATTTTCTACCGTGTCGAATAAGCCAGATGTGCAGGGGTAGAGGCTTAGGGGATCGCAGCCAACCTTGTATGCAGGTATCGCCTGCAGCCCTCTCTCTCTCTCTCTCCCTCTCTCTCTCTCTCTCTCTCTCTCTCTCTCCATCTATCTCTCTCTCTCTCTCTCTCTCTCTCTCCTCTCGCTCTCTCTCTCTCTCTCTCTCTCTCTCTGCCTCTTCCGATCTTTTCCATCTCCTCCCTCGATCCAATCCCCCCCGCCTGTTTTACTGACTCGGGATGCCAGGTTTCTTCAGCCTTTCATGAGCTGTTGAAAGCCCCTGCTGTCCCCTGCTTTCAATTTCTCATCAGTTCAACTAAGTACACCTTCAAAGGCTCTGTGAGAGAAAGGGTTTTGGTGAACAAGGGAGGAAAAGGGGGAGATTCTCCACCTTGTAGTATACACACACCAGCCTGCACCTATGCTCCCACACACTGCAGACACACAGACAGCAGTGAACACACCCTAAAGAACCCCACACACATGAAATGCAGAACAAGCACACAGTGAAACAAGGAAACACGGACATGCATGTGTGTACACAAGCCAAAACACATACAGAACAGACACGTCATGCCCTTCTTCTTTGAAACAGCATTCAATCGGTCAGTCAGTCAGTCAGTCAGTCAGTCAGTCAGTAAGCATGTCATTCAGCCAGCAAGCCAGGTCATTGTTCTGTGGAGGAAAGAGGCAGAGCACCAACAATGGAGCTGTTCTATCAGAGCCTCCCAGCCTGGTCCCCTACAGACCCTGGTTTAATTAGCCAGACACTGAGACACCCTCAGACCCCCGCATGTCCGCATGCTGGGCCAACCATCCCCTCAACCCCAGACGGCCTTTATCTCAATCCCCTAATCCTGGTACCTAACCCCCTTCTCCTCCCTCCCTCCCTCCACCCACCCATCCTACACTCCTCCCTCAGCCTCCTCACCTTCTCCCTCCTTCTTCACCTCCTCCTCCCTTTCCCCCTCCTCCCCTTCCTCCTTCACATCCCTCCTCCCCTCTCTCCACCCACCTCAGCTTCCTCACCTTCTCCCTCCTTCTTCACCTCCTCCTCCCTTACCCCCTCCTCCCCTTCCTCCTTCACCTCCTCCCCTCCCTCCTCCCCTTCCTCTTTCCCCTTCCTCCCTCAGATACAGATCCATATGCAGGCTTCTTTAAGGATTCTGTTCATTAGAGCTGTCTGCCGGACTTCTGACCGTATCGATCAGTACTTCACTCACTTCTTCTCTGCTCGGCATGGTGTGGTCGGCGTGGTGTGGTCGTCGTGGTGCGGTTGGCGTCAGCCTTGAGGGGCCACTGACCGCAAGCCCTCGCTACAGCTTTCAACACAGTATTGTTGACATGTACCCTGGTTCCTTTTTAAGACGCTCCGTTGTCTTCTTGGATCTTGCAAACTTTCCATAATTTGTCCCTTTAATGTCCTTGTAAAAGTTGTGTTATCTTACCAGCATGGCTGTAACAAACATACAATATAAATAGCTGTAACCCCCCCTGCAGGGAGGCCTGGCTAATAGTCCACTTAGACCCCCTCCCTGGCCTGCTGCCTCGTGTCGGCCTTCCAGTCACAGAGCAACTCAAAGCCACCTGATGGACGGTGATTGCCACCTGCTCTCCTCCCCCCTCCTCCTCCTCCGCCCTCCTCCCTCCTCCCACGCCCTCGCCCGGACTCTTGATTGCGTGTGTGAGGCGATGAGGAAGTGGACAGACGAGACTCACCACACAGGCCTGACATCATCGCCACCCGTACAGGTGTTCTGGAAAACGGCCACTTAAACCCAATCACTCCATCAACACCCACCTCATTTCCTTGGCAACCTTTAGTTTAAACTTTTTTTGCTACTTTGAACTTTTGAAGTTGAATGAACTGACTGCCTCATGCATAATTAATCCATTGTAAAGGTATAACTCAGTGGTTAGAACGGCAGTTCGAGAAGTCGCAGGTTCAAATGCCCAAAACATATAGCTTTGGATAAAAGTGTTACTGCATACACTGAGGCCCTCAGAAATCCCTCTATCTCTCTCTCTCTCTCACTCTCTCTCTCTCTTTCTCTCTCACTCTCTCTCTCCCTATCCCTCTATCTCTCTCCCTCTCTCTCTCCCTCTAACTCTCCCTCTCGCTATCCCTCTATCCATCTATTTCTCCCTCTATCTTTCTCCTTCTCTCTCCTTCTATCTCTCTCTCTCTCCTCTCTCACTGACAAGACGTCAGCCTTGTCACCTGGACAAGAAGACCTGATGGTAGCAACCGGTTCCATGGCAACGGGAACAGGAGAGCGTTAACCCTTACCGTCCCTACTGTACCACACACCCCTACCTAGAACAATATATTATGTAGTAGATTATACTAAGTATTCTTATGGACGGTCTGTATAGATCTGGAACTCTCAAGTACTGTCTGAATCGTACATGAGATGCTGTCTATCATAAATGGATTGAACTCTCACAGTCTGAAAGGTTTACAAATACACTTACAATGTATTCATTTAGCTTTTATCCAAAGTGAAGTAAAAACAGCACGTGTACACGATGGTCAGAGTCAAGGAGAGTTCTGTATATACCTGGTACAGCTACACACCCACCATCACCACATCCCACCGACTGCCACTATAACATCTTGACTATCTCATCACTATCATCTCTCAGGCCTTGTCTGTATGGTGGCTGTGATACAGCATCGTGGATGGAACTGATCAGTGCAGAGTTACTAGCCCGCGTCACATGACTGTGTCTCTCTAACAGAGTGCGCGTAGCAGAGCCTCACGACTTTCAAGGCTCAAGTGCTTTTTCATTTGATGTTGTCAATATCAAAGAGTGGATTAGACCTGCTTCAGAGAAGAAACTACTTCTCTTCAGCTCTCTCTGTTTTCTCTATCTCTCTCTTCGCAGAGTCCGGTTCTTCAAAGCTAGGTGGAAATATGTGATGGGGGAGGCAGGATAAAGACACAGGACTCACAGAACATGTCTCAGAAATAGAATCAGGGTGCAGAGATGGTTTTGACAAAAGATCTATCTGTCTACCTGTCTGTCTGTCCATGTCTCTCCATGTCTGTCTGTCTGTCTGTCTGTCTGTCCATGTCTCTCCATGTCTGTCTGTCTGTCTGTCTGTCTGTCTGTCATGTCTCTCCATGTCTGTCGCATGTCTGTCTGTCTGTCTGTCTGTCTGTCTGTCTGTCTGTCTGTCCATGTCTCTCCATGTCTGTCTGTCTGTCTGTCTGTCTGTCTCAGCAGCCTTTGACATCACATGCAAGAGGGATTAAATGTACTTTAAAGTGCCCTTTTTAATCTGCAGTTTTTTTCCTTCTTCTTGATGTGTCTCAATAATCATCACCTCATGTAGACAGTCACAGTCTCACTCCAACTGTTCCTGGGGAGTGCATCAGAGTACGCAAACAGCTTGTGATTTTGAGGAAATTAACATATTCATTTAGCCAAACCTTTCAGTGATAGAACATTGGGTTTGCCGGGCGCTGAGTAGAGAAGGAAAATTGCTTTTACCGGCTATGATTTGACAGCTGCAAAGGTTTTTTAGTGTAAGAAAACTAGCTCAGGGTAAAAAAGATTGTGACCATGGGATGAGTTTTGAGAAGTGGTTGTTACAGTGGTTGGGTATTTGAAGGTCTTTCCTTTCTCAGAGTGGGGCTGTGTGAGGCGTAAGCAAACAGGTACCATGTTCCTCTGGGGACGAATCAATTATAAATGATTCTCCTCTCGAAAGCCAGCTTGGAATCTGTGAGTCTCCGGGAGATCAACCGTCACCCTATCCTCTACGGGCCGCCGCGAGACCGGATGCCGCGCGCCAAGCTTCCCTGGCCGTCTGCCGTGTATTATGGGATGGTGGGTGGGAGACGCTTGTCTTAATATCCCCGCTGTGCAAAAGTGTGAAGGACTGTGAAGGAAAATACAAATGTGCAGAACCACAGTCACAGTTGTAGAGCGCTAACTGTGGAAGTACACGCTACCTTTCTCTCTTTCGCCCTTGCTCTACTTCTCTTTCTTGTCTTCGTTGCCCTCTCTCTTTCTCGTGTTCTGGTGTCCACCTCTTTCTAACTGCTCTCCCTCTTTAACTCCTCTCATCTTTCTCCTTCGTTCTTCTTCTGCTGTCCGGGTGGAGCTGCACAGCCCGGGGTGAACGCGAGCAGAACGCGTTCACAGCGTTCAAACACCTCAGACCCTTAGCCCCTCCCTCCCACCCAGCACAGGAACTGACATCTCCAGCAGGAGGAGAGGAAAAAAACCTCATAGAAAGGCTCTTCTCTTCTCCATCTCTCCATCCACCCTGCCAGACAACAAAGAAGGTGTCAGAGCGGGAGGGAGGGAGGGAAGGAGGGAGGGAGGGAGGGAGGGAGGGAGGGAGGGAGGGAGGGAGGGAGGGAGGGAGGGAGGGAGGGAGGGAGGGAGGGAGGGAGGGAGGGAGGGAGGGAGGTGCGGGAGGGAGGGAGGGAGGGAGGGAGGGAGGGAGGGAGGGAGGGAGGGAGGGAAGCTGTACGAGTTTCCACTAATTGAGGAAGTATTTCGGCTTATGTTCTGCTTGACCAGTGTGTTTGTGTGTGTGTGTGTGTGTTTATTGCATTCATAATCTCTGTGTGTATGTGTGTTCATGTCTGTGTTTTACAAGGCAAATGTTGAAGCAGTGTTTGAAGCAGAAGGTAATCTAAAGTAACACCTTGTGCATGTTGTGTCTGTTTACCAGACAGGCAGCTTGAGATCCCTCCTTTGTTTCTGATGCCTGCTTTCAACAGTCTGAGGAGGACTATGATGTTTTATAGTCTCTCTCTCTGTCTCTCCCTCCCTCTCTTTGTCTGTCTCTCTCTCTTCTGATTCTCTCTGTCCAACACTGACTGAGCCCCACTGAATACAGCAGCAGCAAAGCTACATCTTCTCATTTCCTCCTCTCCACTCTCTCTCTCTCTCTTTCTCTCTCCCTGTCTCTCTCTCTCTCTGTCTCTCTCTTCCTGTCTTCTCTGCTCTCGCTCTCACTCCCGCTCTCGCTCTCACTCCCTGTCTTCTCACTCTCTCTTCCTGTCTTCTCTCCTCAACACAACAGTACAGATGGCAGATCAAGCTGTTTGATACCAACTCATGTCATTCTCCATTGAGTACTGTTACAACAGTCAAGTTCTCCTTGACAAACCACCAATACTTCACCACATTTCTAATCGTTCACCACCTTCGATTTTTACAGTGCTATACTGTATTATATTGTGCTAAATTCTAATCCTAATCTAATGCAAATCAAGTTGCAATTCTCCCCATATAAATGAGAGCTTAAGCATTGAAACTGAGGTAGTCCTTCTACTCCCCCCCTCCCGCGCCCCTCCCCCCCCCTCTCCTCCACCCCCGCCCCCCAACCCTGCTACATCCCCTACTCCTCTCCCCCACGCCACCCCATCCATGGTTCCCTCCAGACTAACACCAGCACTGATGAGGATAGGGGGGGGGGACAGACAGTGGGAATCATTTGGGGTCTGTTTGTTTTGTTTGTCGAAGCCATTCGTCACATCACATTAGCCTCCATCCATCACCCCCACCCAGGGCTGCTGCACCGTGCGGCCTGTGAATGATGGAACCGGGTCTCCACCATGGGGAATACTCCCGCTGTCGTAATTGCAGCTATTTTTCCTGGTTTGGAGAACTTGCTCACAGCAGAGGAGGGAAGAGGGAGCGTTCAAGAAGAGGGAGCGTTCAATCACGACTACTCCTCCTCCCTTCAGAGAACGAGTTGAACAGTTGCAGATATTCATTACCAGATGATGAAAGCCTGCAAACGTGAGATAATACCTGGAGATTACAGAGGCGTGCTTTCAGCGCAACGGATGAAGTATGATTGTATGATCTGGGCGCTGTGGAGGAGTGGAGGGGAACGGCAAGCTTATAAATTGTCATGTATGAAACATGGCATGAAAATTCATATCAATAAAGCCCAGCTGAATGTGACTGAGGAGGTTATCTTCTCTCTGTCAATTTGGAAGGGGGCAGAGATTAACAGTGTGTCAATCTCTCTCTCTCTCTCTCGCTCTCTCGCTCTCTCTAATGCCATCCCACCCCTCGCTCGCCCGTCATCCCCCTGTACCGCTCTCTATCCATCCCCCTCTCTCTCCCTCCAGCTCGTTCTCACGTTTTGCTCCCTCGCTTTATTCTCCCTCCATCCCCCTCTCTCTCTCTCTCTCTCTCTCTCTCTCTCTCTCTCTCTCTCTCTCTCTCTCTCTCTCTCTCTCTCTCTCTCTCTCTCTCTCTCCCTCTCTCCCCCTCCCCCCTCCCCCTATCTCTCTGTCTCATTCTGTCTCTGTGTGAGTGCCGGTGGTGCTGTGGAATATTGGACTGCACCTCACTGTGTGTTCTGCTTCCTGTTCCCCGGGGTGCCAGCTCTGCTGAATGCCCTGGCGATAACGAGGATCGAGATAAAAGCACACCAACAACACAGAGACAAGAAGAGAGGGGTGTGTGTGTGAAGGTGTGTGTGAGGCCGTGTGCATGTGGGGTGGGGGGGGGAGGGGTCTGTGTGTGTTTTCTTGAGATATGAAGACTGTGTTTGTGTGTTTACTTGTGAAGGTGCACGTGTGTGAGGTCATTGTGGTTTGTGTGTGTTTTCTCGAGATATGAAGACTGTTTGTGTGTGTGGGTGTGTGTGGTGTGTGAAGGTGGGTGGGCGTTTTGTGTCTGTGTGTGTTTTCTTGAGATATGAAGTGTGTGTGCATGTTGTGTGAGATATGGACCCCCTGTGTCTCACGTACCCATGGATATCTCATGTATCATGGGGGTTGGGTGAACACACGTGCACAGAACTCAACACTCTCTGAATCTCTTATAGAGTATACACAGAACACCCCCAGTTCAAACACATCCCCACACTCTCTCACACACACACACCACAGTTCCAGTAAGGCTGCCCTATAATTGCCCAGCCCTGTCCCAGAGACAGAATCCCCCAGCAGTGTGACCGAACACCACGTCACAGTTTGATACCTGTCAATCTGGCGCTCGGTCCAGGTTCCCCCTGCTCCACGAGGCAGCAGATGTTAACCTGGCAGGACAGGGCCTGAATGTGGGCTAAGGACTCCGCTGCAGGTACCAGACAGCTATCTGACCCACTGTCTGGGCACCTGCTCCCCAGGAGGATTCTGGGTAATGGAGGCCACTGCCTCGTCCTCGTGTAGTCTGTCCTCGTTGGCTGAGGCAAGGATAAGTGGCAGGGACATTGCAGGTACAGACAATGTGAACACATTCCGCCGCAAATATGGTTCTGAGTCTGCAGTTCACGTTTAATCGAGGTCGATGATTTTATGTCATATAAAAGAGCCTTTTCACTGAGTAGTCCCATATTAACATTTGAATACTGCGAGTTAAATGATGAATCACATTGTTGATGTAAAATGTTGGTATTTTGTGTGGACAGAATGTCCAGACTAGTGTTAGTGTTGACTCTGACTTGGTCTGGTGTAGTGGAGGATTGCATTCTTCAATATAGAGCGATGTCTGTCTGTTTCTCAAGGACTGACCCTGTCTCTTCCTACTCCGCTACATTACTCCTCCATCCATCCATCCATCCATCCTTCCATCCCTCCATCCTTCCTATCCTACCATCCATCCTTTCATTTCATCCGACTCTCCCATACATGTTTGGTATCCTCCCATCCCTTCCTTCCGTCCTTTCATCCATCCCTCCATTCTTCCCCGTCTGTCGACACCACAGCACCACGCACAGTGACTTTCATAAAACACCATGACTTTCTCATCAAAGTGGTTTAATGTATTAATTCCCCTCTTCACACCCTGCATGTTCTACAAATAGACTTCTGATCGTCTAAATCTATTTGTTGCCAGTGGCCATCCCAAGATGACAAGATATAAAGATAGAGATGAAAGAAGCTCTCGAAGCCGTATCCTGTACATATTTTTATTTCATTTGTTGATTGATGTAGTTTCTTTGACGGTTTATTTTTTATACAGGCCTTATTTTATTCTATATTTTATTTCCTCATCTTGTCCTGTGTGAACAGGAATTACATGTATTAGGAAACCGATTTCCTCTATAGGTTTTTTACATTCCTAAGGCGTTTTAACGGTGCTTTAGATTAGTCAGGTGGATATGTTGAACAATCCAGTTTCCTAGCAAAGTCTTTGTATTCCAGTGAAAACCCGTCTTCACACAATGACAGTAATGGTTGTCATTGTGTTTGCTGACCACGATGACAGAAAAGTACTCAGTAATGGTCACAATTACAGGGCAAAGGGTGGCCCTTATCCTGACAACCTGACTAGAAAGGAGAATACGTTGAACCATTCAATTGCCCAAGAAGGCGAGAGACTTCCAAATGTAGTCTCTCTTTCTCTTTGTCTTTCTGGCCATTTGTCGTCTCTCTCTTTCACTCTCGCCCTCACTCTTTCACTCTCTCCGTCACTCTTTGAGATAATTGTCTCTGTATGAGTCCAGTTTAGCGGGGGTCACTGTCTCCTGCTCAGTAGAAGAGTCATTAGTGTTGCATATCTGGGACTGGGTAGTGCCGTTCTATCATCTCCATAGCAGCGGAGTCCTGTGGCCACGAACCCTGGACTGCCTCTCTGCATCTCTCTCTCCCTAATGAAGCCAAGTTCAGTCACAACACTGCTCATGGTGCTTCCTGTCAGGCTCGTTTGAGGCGCAGGGGTGTTTGAATAGAAGTAAAGCACAGTGAAGTGTTTTCTGGAAAGTGGTGAGGTGATTTAAGCCAACGAAACAACTTCAAGGGCCTGTGGGACGTAGATGTTGTTGTGGAAGTGAGTCTTGAGACATGGCCAGTATCCAGCTTGATGCAAGAGGTTAGAACACACACAGCACATCTTCCTATGTACTGTGTCAGTCTTGTTTCCAAAGCAGATCGGATGATACATGTCCCATTTATGAAGCAGAATTGGGGACAGAAGACATGCTCACTCTGGGTAGAAGCAAATTGACAGACCTAACCAACAGTATGCTAAAATATGTTAAACACGCTAAAAGGGTGCAATATAATGTTGTTTACCCTCATGCTTGTCTCATTAGCACCGTGATGAAAATGCTGGGATCTGGAAGCTTTCATTCTTTACAGGATGAGATGTCTTCTTCTTCTAATGTGGGTCTGGGGTGAAATGATGCATAAAACTGCCGCCTGTGAAAGCTCCCAGCTTTTTACAAGACGTCTTCCATTGGTCGTGTAATTATCCTGCACCTCCTCTTCCTGGTCCTCCGTGTCGTCCGCTGATGTCATATGAAGATCCCTGATGTGTTTGTTCCTCCTCTGCTCAAGAGCTCTGTTAGGAGAGCTGTGGACACATGGACTGTGCAGCTGCCTACTTTTAGGTGTACACACACACACACACACACACACACGTACACAGACTCACTTACTCACACACACACACACACACTCACACACACACACACACACACACACACACACACGTACACACACACTCATAGGAAGCTGTGCCAGCATCATCCTACCAGGCATGTGATAGCCAGACACGGCTGTTTTTGTACGTGGTGTGTCTGCCAACATGTGTGTGGATGTTTGTATGCATGTGTGTGGGTAGGTGAATAAGCCATGGGTATTTTTGAAAATAAGTGTGTGTGTGTGTGTGTTAATCATACTCTTAGTGAATCTCCTCAATGGGCTAATTGGCTCCCCAGTGTGCAGTGTGTGAGTGAGTGTGGTGGTGAATGAGTGTGTGTACATGTGTGAGTACATGAGTGTGTGTACGTTTTTGTGTGTGTGTGTGTGTGTGTATGAACAGTCCATCACCACCCACAGCAGTCCTCTGTGTGCAAGCAGATAAGTCAGCCATCTAACCGAAACTCAGTTAGCCAAATTCCTCTGGACAGCCAATGAGACAGCCTGGCCATTTGGTTTGACCTATCAGCTCGCTGCCAGCTGTCCAACACTGTGCCTTTCCAACCAATCACGACAGGAGCGACTGTTTGCCAACACAGTAACTATCCAGTATGTCCAGGAAGTATATGGTCAAATGCACATGCTGTACCAGGATCCCCCCGGCAGACAGCTAGACGAGGTTTGACATCAAAGTGTTCAGAGTGTGCTGTGGGTGATCATGACGGGGAGCTCACTAGACGGAAGTCCAGCTCTGGTGGATATTCATTTAGAGGCTGAACACAGCCCAGAGACCCTTAGACGGGGTTTGGCACTCATCACAGGTTTGATGGAGCTGTGGTGCTCTGTCTTTGCCTGAGGACAAATTGAGAGGAGTTAGCTGGTGGTTTATTCCCTTTTCTCTTCTTCCAGTCTCTCTCCCCCTTTCTCTCTCTCTCTTCCTCTCTCTTTTGAACTCCCCCTCTGTCTCTTTCTTCCGCTCTCTCTCTCTGTCCCCCTCTCTCTCTCACCATATGTTCTCATAGTCCTGGGCAGGGGGACCACACAGCAGATTGTTCTGGTTTCAGAGGGAGGATGGCTAGACAGCTGGCCACTCTCTCACACGACCAGACAGATGTTCAGGTGTTAGAGACGCACACACACCACACACACACACACACACAGGAGGACTTAATCCAATGAAAGCAGGACGCTCCATCCCACCTCACCAGTATATTCAACTAGAGTCTGTTATTCTTTTCTCTAAAGCTTTGCTAACACAAAGGACCAACGTCTGCAGTCCAGTGCTGCTCAGACTGGGCTGGGATGTGGTATTGATTCAGCCCAGAGTCCATCAGCGAAGGGTCCCTTGGTTGTGATCTCTTGATGATGTTTACTGTGCGGAAAAGCTTCTCATGGATTCGGACTCCGAAAACCCCAACTCAATCTAACCTGAGTCAACCCCATCTTTCTTTCTCTCTTTCTCTTTCTCTCTCTTTCGCTCTCTTTCTCTCTCTCCGACTCTGTCTCCTACCATCCTAGTGTACACGCACACATCGTTTTCTGGACAGAGTGGTCCAATCCCAGGCAGACCTGTGGCCTGTAAGGACTAGCTGGGAGCCGGGAGACAGATTTTCCGTCCCCTGGCGTTGGGGCTGTGGCTGCCCTCTCTGCAGTGCATTTGTCAAATTAAATCCAAGCCATGCTCTTGGAATTCTCCCTCTTTTTATCAGTGTAGCCTTTGTTCTTCGGTTCCAGCCTCATGTATAATGAATGAGGATCGGGAGGCTTATCCGTATTTGGCTGCACGGCCTGCTCGGTTATTCCCTGGGAAGGAGCTAATTTAGGATGGGGATAGGTCAGCAGGGGCTGCCTTGGGAGCTTGTCCCTCCAACCTCAGGTGGAGGAAGCAGAATATCATTAACATCCGAAATAGAAACGGGTGATTTTGCACCTCGGTCGAGAAGGACCCGGGGTCCTTCATCAGAGAGATTGGCTTGGAGTGGAATGCTGAGACTTCCCTTGTCTCTCATGGCTAGTTAGAGAGCACATACGGATGCCTCGAATCTAATAAATGTCCCTGTTTCTCCTCCTCTCCTCCTTCCCTCTCCTTCTGCACAGCGGGTACCACCTACATCTTTGGGAAGGGCGGCGGCCTGATCACCTACACCTGGCCCAACAACGAGCGTCCGAGCACCAGGACGGACCGCCTGGCTCTGGGCTTCAGCACCACCATCAGCGACGGCATCCTGGTCCGCATCGACAGCGCCCCGCGCCTCGGAGACTACATCATGCTACACATCGTGAGTTACCGTGCAGGCAGCGCATGTGTAAAGCTAAACCCTTAAGGAAGACAAGGGGAAAACTCCCAGGAAATATGAGATCGACTGTGTGCCCCTCCACAACCCAGCCCCCCCTCTACTTTAGATGGAGGACACTATCGATCGACCTTGATTGAACGTTGATCGATCTTAGAGTCTTTGATCAACCTTCATGGACTGTTTGGTGAAATTTCACAGATCAATCAGTAGAGCTTTGTTTTTCACTGGTCTCTTTCACTGATCAGTTCTTATTAGTGAGCTGTGTTATCTAGTCCAGTCTGGAAAGGTAGTAATATCCGAGTAGAAGATGTTGAGTGGATAAACAACCACTCCTTCCTCCTACTTCCCTACCTGGGAACAGGTATAGCTCATTGTTCGGGCATTTGACTGCAGAATATACACGTAGCAGGTTCAATTCCCTTGCCTATATACATTTGCATAAAAGGAATATATTTCTTGTCTTTTTGCTTCCCCATGCGTCTTCAACTCAGCCAGCCAGCAAATGTTCTAGAACACTAGGGAACCCCTTCCCTGGTGTGATTAACGAATCAGAGAGCAGCACATTTCTGCATGTTTAAAACATGGGCCTTCATTGGTCAATCCCTGTGCATCAATGGCACGTCAATATCTCACATGGCGCTCGAAGCGTCGACCTGTTTACATAATCGTCCACACAGACGTCTGTGGCGTGGCCGTATCGGGGCTCCGGCTCCAGAGGCAGCGTGCTGATCTGGTGGGAAAGTGGTGTTTGGGAGGACAGAGAGGAAGTAGGATTACGGCAGCAGATTGCGAGTGTTTCTCTCCTTAAAGAGCTCTCCTGAGAGGCTGCAGCAGTGAGGCGCTGCACCGGCTCAAACCCCTCCATCTGTTCAGCCTGGCCCAACACGCCTCCCATGATCTCTCACAGCGCTGAGAAGGAAGGCGTGTGTGTGTGTGTGTACGTGTGTGTGTGTGTGCGTGTGTGCGTGTGTGTGTGTGTGTGTGTGTGTGTGTGTGTGTGTGTGTGTGTGTGTGTGAGAGAGAGAGAGAGCGAGTGGGAAGCGTAGAGGTGGAACCCCCTCCTGCTTTAACCGGCTCACTAATTGCAGAAACCTCCATAGGAAGGAAACCGAATGCATTATTTAACACAGTTTTCATCTATTTCTCCGAGCCTGCTCGGCCAAGTCTCATATCTGTTGTAATTTGGCTCCCTGTCATTAACACCAAATGTCTTCATTCCTGCCGTCTGACTGTGCGAACGGCTACATAAACAGAGTGCTTATATCCACCGGTTCAGACAGACGCGCACAACGTCTGTTTTATCTCCACCAACATGGCTATAGTAAACACACACCATGGGATGTCTCACACTCAGCACACCTCACAGTGTCCCTCATAGAGAAACAGGAGCATCCTTAGTATATACACACAGTTAGATCCTCATGTGTTATAGCATGTGTGGACCTCAGACGGGCAGCATTGTATGTATAATCCCAGACTAGGTAGAATTGTTGTATACTTGCTGGTAATCCCAGAGTTAGTGGGAGATTATGATGGTCATACAGACTGATGTTCTACCTGGTCCTACCTCCATTTCTCTCCTTCTCTTTAACCTTCTCTCTTTCAACTCAATTCAGTGGGCTTTAGTGGCATGAAAGAACACTTGTTCATTATAACTATATTGGAGTTGAGTTAACAGGAGGGTTCACTGATGTCAGACTAGACTGTTTTGTGGAATATTCTACTGGCTGAGTTTTTTCTTTAGTGATGCTAATGTTGATATATGTTGTAATTAAAACTGACAGGAGCGTGTTGACAACTTCGAATTATTTCTCTCTCTCCAACTCTCTTTTTCTCTCCGTCATCTTTTTCCATCTCTCTCTCCCTTCATCCAACGCTCTCTCTCTCTCTCATTCTCTCTCTCCCTCTCTCACTCACTCAATATCTCTCTCTCTCTCTCTCTCACACTCACTCATTCACTCACTCACTATCTCTCTCTCGTTGTGTCTCTCTCTCTCTCAAGCCCAAGGCTTGTTTTGCAATCATTACTTTAAATGATGCTGTTGGTGTTCATTTGGCTGTCTGAAACAATTGCATGTTTGTAATGAGGTATTGTTTAAATAGTTGCTGCCAAAACTGTTTTTTTTTCTCTGCTTGGACCTTTTTATTCAGTGTACAATAGTTAATGATTACACTTCCCAGCCAGAGAGAAAAGGGAGAAGTTCTGAAGTGATTAACACAATGGTGCTGTGAGGCTACAGAAACAGGTTGGCTCTTGGGGAAGAGGCTGTCAGTCAACTATCACAGTCAAATAACACGTTCATCCTCGCTCCTACAACACAGTTAGTTACTCTCTAGCTCCAAGTGAAGAAGTCAAGAAAAAGTCTCTCTTATTTATCTTGATCGGCAGAGAGCCTGTGAGCAGAACTATAGTTCCAAGTGTCTTATCTGAAGTGTTTATTACTAACGTATTACTTCCTGACCTTCTAAAGGAGAGACCAAGACTGAAAGAAAGTCACAACAGATACAGACATTTCTACGGTTCACAGTTTATGTATTTTGGAGAGCGACATGAAAATAGTGCATTTAGAAAGCACAGCCGAAGATTTATGAAGAGACAGAGGCAAGTGTGCAATGGATCCCAAAGCAGTTTAACAGTATTATGGTGGTCGGAGTCAAGGAACACTCTGTATTTACCAAACTTGTTCCTTCTTGCATCAGATCCAGTCACTGTGTTGCGTAAGACAGTAGGTAGGTCCCTCTCTATCTGTGTCTCTGGTGTGGCTGAGATGAGGGTGGGAGAGAGAGAGAGAGGGAGAGATGGAGAGAGAGAGAGAGAGAGAGAGAGAGAGAGAGAGGAGAGAGAGAGGGAGAGAAGAGAGAGAGTAGAGCTCTTCTATCTGATATCTCTCGATCTCTCATGTATATCTGTCGCTCTCTATCTCTGTCTCTCTCTACCTCTATCTCTCATCTATCGATCTCTCTCTATCTATCTCTATCTCATCTCTCTCTACTCTCTATCTCTACTGTCGCTCTATCTCTCTCTCTCTCTCTCTCTCTCTCTCTCTCTCTCTCTCTCTCTCTCTCTCTGTCTCTCCCAGCTCTAGGCCTGATGTGTTGGTCATGACTCACACAGTTTCTCGCCAGGGAATGTTCCATGGCTGCAGGTGAAGATTAGCCAAGAGGTGCCACAGAGACACACACACACACACCACACATACGACAGAGAAAGACAGAGAGAGAGAGAATAGAGAGAATAAAGAGAACAGGGGGTAGAACGAGAGAGAGGGAAACAGGGTTGAAGAAAGAAAGAAAGATAAAAAGAATGGAAAAAACGACAGAAGAGAACAGCAACAGTCTACTTAAGCTCAGACACGTCAAGTACAGATATTACTTCCACCTTCATGTCTCTATAGAAGAACAAAGGGAGGTAGTATGGCGTTTACATCTTCTGGTCTCCGTCAGACGGCAATCACTCTGTCCAGCTGTTCAGTGCTTCCTCACAGCCCTGTAGTCATGCCACACACACATCCAGCACTCTCTCTCTTTCTCTCTCTCTCTCTCTCTTTCTCTCTCTCTTTCTCTCTCTCTCTCTCTCTCTCTCTCTCTCTCTCTCTCTCTCTCTCTGTCTCTGAACTGGATCATTCTAAAATCGATGATCCAAGCTGTTACAGATACAGTAAATCTAAATACAAAAATAAATAAATAGGTATAGCGCAGTGTGAAGAGAATGTGACTGCTGATTGAGAGATTGCATGTTCAAAATGCTCCCTTGTATGGTGCTTTTGATGAAAGCTGTCTGCTACATGGACACATTACGTCATCGAAACGTGCTCTGTCTATTCTGGTCCTTCACACCAGGATTAACAGATAGAGCACCCAACGGCCTCTCCTCCTTCCTCATCCTCTGTTGTCTGCCTGGGGAAGACAACGGTGGATGTACATCCCATAATACTAATACGTCTCCTTGGAGATCGCCAGTCTGTCATTCATCCACCACCTGTAAGACATGCTCACGTGTGATCTGCAGCTGTGAGGGAGAAGCTGTCTGAACATGTTACCCTGCTGCGCAAGATCCCTCACACACACACACACACACACACGCACACACACACGCCTCCATCTCCACCACCCTGCCTTCACATGAATACATTACCGGCAATCAGACAAGGAATGTTAATGTTGCAACGCCGGTGTAATGAATTCCATTACCATCTTGAGCCCCTGCTCTTTTCCTCTGACGGGAAGGAGAAAGAGTTGTATGTGATTGAAAACTCCATTCCAGACAGGAAGGCACAGACATGCCAGAGCAGAGAGATGAGTCACAGGACCTGCCCAGGGTAAATGTTATATTGCATTCTGAACCTGACTGCTGTCTGTTTGGGTCAATCTGTCTTTCATCTTTTATGTATGTGTGTGTGTGTGTCTCTGCACATGTGTGTATTAATGCATGTATTTCTATTGAGTTATTCTACCTCTCTGGAGGTAAAAAGGTTTGTGTTCATAACTTATGAATTCTGATAACATCACTTTGAGTTGCAGTTTTTCTTTATCGGTTAGTTTCATATTCCGTTTCCCAAAGGAAATATGGAAAAAGTCTGAAACATACTTGAACCGTAATGAAACCGTTTTACTTCAGCTGGCTCACACAGACTCTAGTCTCTGGTAGACTGTAGCTTTGTCACAGTGAACATGGAGGACAGTAGCTCATTGACTGTTCCACTCACATAAGCTATTGACATTTGGCTGGATCACAGTCTAGCCGGGCTTAATGAAGTCTGAATGCCGATCATGTCAAATTGATTCCTATTCAGATGTGTCAAGGAGAAGTATGATTCCTCTGGTGTTGAAGAGACACAGCGCTAATGACCTTTATCATTTAGTAGTGATGACACTCCAGGTATTCTGATTGACTGCTAGTCTCCCTGGTGTTCATGGACTCGTATGGAAGTAGCCAGAAGGATATTGGCAGTGGGAAATCAATAGTTCAATTGTAATCAATAACTAGTCAACAAAATGAAAGGACATGATTAGGTTTGACAGCTCTCCTCCCCACCTCCCTCTCTTAGTTTGGAAATTCACACACATTCTCCTGCTGTCTCTACACACACACACACACACACACACACACTCCAACATGCTATGGGCATTATGTGAAGCCCTCTGTAACACTGCTTGTAAAAAGGACTGTACCAATAAGATTTGATTTGATTCACACACCGTCTCACGATATTTTATACACACACCTACATTCACACACATACAAAATCTCACAATATGTCATACACTCATACAAAATCTCACAATATGTCATACACTCACACACATCCTCACACACACACACACACACACACACGCAATCTCATTAATCTTTCATACACACACACACACATAAAACACAGTCACACAGAAGGCCTAGCAGACCGGCTCTGACACTCTAAACATGATCTGAGAGTCTGTGGGGAGATGAGCCTGTCAGTCAAGCACAGCCATTCCAGGCAGCACTGGGAATGGTAATATATATCTCTCTGTCACACACACACACACGCACACACACACACTCTCTCATACACACAATCTTTCATACACACACATGTATCCTCTCCTACACACAATATTTTATTTACACACACATACACACTGTGCCTACTCATAGAAATAAGTAATAACGGATCACGGTTAGACAAACAATGTAGCATAATAAGACATTCCCCTGTGGCCCCAGCCCCAGCCCCTGCCCCCAATCCCGGGCCCCCAGATCCAGCCCCAGCCTCATAGATGCATATTTTATGGATTAAAATGAAAAGTGTGTTAACGTTTTCTTGTTCTTTGACACAAACTACTGCAGGCTGTTAGTGTTTCTCGTTCTGTGATGACACATGCCTTCAGCCCCCAGTAATGGAGAGAGTGGGGTGGGACAGAAATGGAGGGGTAGAGAGAAGGAGGAGAAGAGGAGGATATTTCTGTATGCTGAACCGTATCAGGGCACTTGAGCTGGCATGCTTCTCGTAACCACGGATACGGTAGGAAAATCGCAAAGGAAATGTCACTTTGGTTTTTTCGGTTCGTCAAGTCAGCTACCACGAGTTCTCTCCCCGGATGCTTCACACTGTTCTGGATCCAATATGAAGTTTTTAGTTGTTTTTTAAAGAAGAAAAAATGATTTTTTTAAAAAAGAACAAGATTGATTCAGCCACTCAGTGCTCCTGTCATTGAGCGAGCTCGAAGGTTAACCCTGACAGGAGGAGTCCAACATCAGCCTCAGTCTGGGAGAGGTGGCCTCATTTTCTAATTTCCTCCTTATACCCTCTTTGACGGTTTGTGGGTGTGATTGATGAGGTGGAGGGGGAGAGGAGAGGGGGAGGGAGATCCGAGGGATTAGGGATCGATAGACGTATCTCAGACAGAAGGCCGGGCGCCGTCTGAGTGCCAGAGACACCCCTAAATCCCTCCACACGTCTCCCTGCCTGTCGCCTTGACAGCCCCGCCGCTCTCCTCCACCACTGTCTGCCTCACCTGGGAGAGAGGGGGGAGGGAGAGAGAGAGAAGAATCATGAGGGAAACAGCTCGGTAAGGAGAGAAAGAAAGAGACAAAGGGAGAGAGACTTAGAGAGATTGAGAGAGAGAGAGAGAGAGAGAGAGAGAGAGGAGAGAGAGAGAGAGAGAGAGAGAGAGACGCGTTTAGCAGATTGACTGCTTCTCGGATTATCGACAAAAAAGGAATGATGAATTGCAGCTGCTCAAGTGATAAACTTCAACATTAGAAAATAAATCTACTGGAAAGTGAGAAAAAATCTATCTGCTGCTTTCAATATCATCGTCGGTGCAAGAGATTGGCTCGCTCTAAATGTATTCAGCGGGGATTAGGCACCTGCTGACGACAACAGCTAGAAATTTCTTTTTCCAGTCTTTTTGAAAATGAGACAGGGTAGATCAAACAGAAACGTTCTCGCAAAAAAAGCTCTTGCAGTTGGAGAGATGAAATGGGACTGAGTGCGCCTGCACCAGTTTGACAGGGTTCAAGTTTGACAGGACAGCAGTTTGTGTAGATTAATCTCTAAATGAACCATAAATGGACTAGGATGAGGTGCGGCACCTCAAACCTAAATCAGCCTGTGATATCCTGAAGAAAACAAATATAGCCAAGTAAAAAAAAGACAACAAAAAAAGGAAATACACATTAAAATGAATAAAGGATACACCTGTGGGGATACTCAGTGGTTAGACCATTTGGCTCCAGCTGAAAAGATTGCAAGATCAAATTCCCCTCAGTACTGTCAGTTGCTCTGGCTGAAACCATCTGCTGAATGAATACATCCTGATGTCACTCTCGTTCTGTTGATGCCGGTCATTTCTGAGTACTATATCGATCTTCAAATGTTTTCCAAGAACATACAAGGACATGACGTGTCCTAGTCTTCTCTCTATCCAGCCTCCATCTCACTGAAAACTCCTTGTGCCTCTGCTCTTGTGCAAAGGCACGGCTATTCTTAGAGAGTTTAAGTTTTCCGAACCTCCCTTGTCTGCCCTGCATTTCCTGGAAGACAGTCACTGTTTCTATGGAGAGTGAGGCCACAGGGAGAGTGGCTGATAGGGTATACGTATCAACCAATAGGGTCCTGACCTCTTTATCCTGATGCAACACATCACAAAGAGGACAGAGGCAATGAGCTGCCATCAGTCTGGAGACTTCTTCTGTTCTAGTCCTTGACTTATCTCCGAGGTCTACCCCAATCTGGCTGCCATGACACCATGAGTCAGCACGGAGCTAAAGGTGACCAACGCTAAGATGTCAGACATCGATACAGACACGGTTCCCAAGCCTCCTGACTCTCCTCCGTCTTGACATCACACACGTCCTTCTGATTGAGCCCCTTTTGATGAAGTGGACTGAAATATGAGGGAAAACATGGTTAATTCATCCGCCCTCCTTCCCTCCCTCCGTCTCCATCTTTTATTCATCCGCAGTCTCTGGGAACGTTTCAGTCCGACGAGCGAGCGAGGGAGAGAGCCTGAGGGAGGCGGAGTCAGGGAGAGAGTGACGTGTAGCTTCAACCTTCCGGGAGCTTCTCTCATGCAGGACGCAGACACGCATTAAAACAGGACGTGCAGATCATATTTTTTTTACAGCTCCCCAAAAATCTAATTGGAAGAGTAAAGTATGTGTTCATATAAAATCCTTTCCTCAGTCACTATTTTGGGACTTCTTTTATTTCTCCTCGGCTTGCTGCGGTGCTGAGCAGAGTTCACCCCTGACACATCCACGACACAGAAGCCTGCTGCCTGGAATTAAATGTGTTTATTTTCCTCAGATTTGCTTACTCGTGAACAGATCTGACCTTCCAGCGTCGGGTGTTTTTCCGACAGGCTTCTGCATGGACTCCAATTAAAGCAATTCGGAGCCGAGAAGGACCCGATGACTCATTACATATGCTTCTGCTTGAGTTCAGCTCAGAGCCCCGGGTCCGGGCCTCCATCCACCCTGCCCACCCCCCACCACCCCTCCTTGTCCCCTCCTCCTCTGTGGGGCGAGGGAGGACAGATGGGGGTTGGCATGGCATTCCGCTGGATCTGACTCTGTCCACCACGGTCAGAAATACCATAGTGAGGAAGCCGGCCAAGGCAAAAAAAGTATGCTTACAAAGTGTAAGGACAAACATACTAAGTTGTTAATAATAATGTGAATTTACAAAATCAGTACACCTTAAACACACTTCCAATTGTAGATAGCTCTCGTTTAATACAGTTAATGAGATGGAAGTGTACGTTTTCTTCTGCTTGGGGCGTCCTGACAGCAGTATACAGGATGAGGCAGATCCTACTCTGACTACTCCTTGGTTGTGTGCGCTGTGTTTGTTGTTGTTAGTGTTGTTGTGTGTGTGCTGTGTTTGTTGTTGCCTTCAACAGAGCAAAGCACAGACCAGTGTGACAGCTGCCATCCCTGATGAAGAGAACTGTATACAGGATCTTTGCCAGGCACGAAGGAGAATAGTCACTGGTACAGCTCAGTAATGGGGCCTTTCACTGCAGATCAATAGGTCACAGGTTCGAAACCCCCTCATGTTTGGATAAAGCATCTGCTAAATGGGCACATGATTACAGAAGGCAGTGTTAGTCTTAACTGCGTGTGGTAGAATGTCTCTTGCCAGCCAGGGTACTCTACCCTCTTGACAAGACTTCAGTCCCTCACCTTAACACACACACACACACAACCTTCAGTACCCCACCTTAACACACACACACACACAACCTTCAGTACCTCACCTTAACACACACACACACACACACACACACACACACACACACCCTTCAGTACATCACCTGAACACACACACACACACACCCTTCAGTACGTCTGTCTGCCTACTCCCACTGCGTGGTTCTGGATGGTTCTGCTGTGTGAGGGCCGCGCCTCTAACACGCTGTCTGGGTCGCGCCTCAGCGGAGCCGCAAAGACAGACAGTGCCATCCGGAACCTGCCGGAACCTGCCGGTCAGACAGCGCCGGTCTGGTGTGTCTAATGCTGCCTAGGAGGGTCACCAGAGAGCTGGCTTCTCCATGACAGATCATCTGACAGCAGGCCGGGCTCCAACCCCAGCAGCCAGCCACCCCATCAACACCCCCTGCTCCTCACCCCTCAAGCCCTTCACCCCCTCCTACCCAGAGCTTCCTGAGGAAGGTAGAGATGGAGGGAGATGGAGGGAGGGAAGGAGAGAGTGCAGGCATCATAGAGCCCCACAGACAGGGAGAGGTAGGAGAGAGACAGAGAGAGAGAGAGAACGTAAAAGAGAGAGAGAGAGATACGTGTTTGAAACAGATGGGAAACAGAACGCCCAGAGGAGACAGTAAGCCAGACTAACAAGAGAGAAGAAACCGAGAGAGAGAGATGAGGGGTGTGTGTGGCTATGAAGTAAGGAAAGGGAAACAATGAAATGAGAAAGAGGAGAGAGACGAGTGTTGTTCTGTGGTGAAAAGCGAAGGGATGGAGAACAGCAGGAGGGGTGATTTCATTCTCTGTGTTCACAATGTGTCTCGTCCACCAAAGATTGTTTGTCTCTTTAGGGAGGCTGCTATCCACCTCACTACACTCTGCCTCATTCTCTTTGTGTTAGGACTTTTGATTGAGAGGTAAATACACACACACACACACACACACACACACACACATATACACACCCGCAGCAGTCGCATTTCTACAGTATGTTTGGGAGTCTGCCTCTCGAACAGTGTGCTTGAGTTGAGGATGCAGTTCTACATGCAGCGAAGCAAATGTAGCAGCACCCTTAAATGTTTAAAACCCAACTTCTTAAAGACTTTGAGGCTGGAAAAGAACTGAGGCCGCCAAGGATAAATTAGCGTGATTAAAATGAAAGCTCTTTACTGTCCCCAGTGACAATAGATGTCCTCCTACCCTCCACTGCATTTAGTATGGAACGAGGTACTCTCAGACATCTGGAAAAAGACTCTTCAGCGGCTTCCATTTTTGGCTGAAAGACAAGCCTGGCTCTTAAGTGTCGTAGAGAGGGAGAGGAGAGGAGTGGAGGGGTTCATCCCAGGTGAAATAGTCCTGGCACTTACAGAACCTTGATTGGTACTGTTATATTTTAAGGAAAACATATATCCTGTATTTACATAAATACAAACTTGTTATCTCTCTCTCTCTCTCTCTCTCTCTCTCTCTCACTCTCTCTATCCCTCTACTCCTCTCTTAACTCTCTCTCTCTCACAAACCCACACACTCACCAGATGTGATCTATCCTATTTCCACTCGTGTATGTTTCCCTGAGTAGGCAGCAGAAGCATCAGTACAGTACCTGGTACCTGGCTGCAGCTGGTTCTTTGTGGCCCAGGAGCACAAAAACCACAGAAAACAACCAAAACACCACAGAAACACCACAGAAAACAACCAAAACACCACAGAAATATCACAGAAAACAACCAAAACGAGTCCCGTCATTAACCCTCAAATCGCAATCAACAGAACTTGGGGTCTGAGTCGACGCCGATGTCCACACAAAAGCCCATGTCCACACAAAATCCTAAATATAAACAATAAATCAAAGAAACTAAATGTCATGCAAAGCTTCTGAGAAGCAGGAGCAGGGAAGGTTGTGAGTGTGTCTGCCTGATTCATGGGACATCTAGCCGAGCCTTTCCCAGAGGGAAGAGAGGAGAGGGAGAATGTTGTAGGTGTCTGATTAGCAGTAATTGGGTACTCTGAAATACAACGGCACCATCTTCTGCATCCCAGCAGCACAGATAGCGTGCTGCTTCTCTGTGGGCTGTCTTGGTAATTGTGTGAGGGTGTAGAGCTACGAAACAGTGTATTCCCAGCCTTTGATATGCACTTATCTGTTCGCTGTTTCATATTATGGAAAAGAAAATTGCATTAAAAAAATAATATGGGTGCCTTATTACATTTTGAAGCAATTAAGCGGTTGATAAATAAAGACGAGAAAATTGTTGAGAGAAAAAAAAAGAATAATTATAATGAATAACTGACAGGGTGGAACAAGGGCGGGAAATTAAGAAACAACTTAAATTTGAATTGATTTGTTTGCTGCTTTTGACCGTAAATTAAACCACACATTGAAGCCATTTTACATGGTCAGACCGCAGAGTTGGAGTGTGAGCTTTCAGCAGATAGGCAAGATAAGATTTGAAGACAGCTTGGCCCTAAAATGTCTTAGGAAGTAGGGCAGTTACAATGATACTGCCTTAATGCTGCTTCAAATGGGAGAGACAAGCGACCTAGATATGCTTCTAGCTGTTCAGCCATTTTAAGTCTGGGTCCCTCAATGCCTCTATTTCACACGACATCTTCTCCTCTGATTCCATTCTCTCCAACACCTGTCTATCTGATCACAATTTATCCTTCTTAATTTGGTTTCTTTATGTGCCCCCCTCGCTCTCTCCTCTTTTTGATCTATCTATCTCTAGCTCTAAACACACACACACGCTCACTCACACGGCACCCACACACACACACGCTCGCTCACGCACGGCACCCACACCCCCACTCACAGCAGTGCAGCGTGCAGCTGACACATGAGAGCAGCTAGGAGGGGAACTGTTCATCTCTCTCTAACAGCAGGGAGTCCGCTCTCTAGATTTATCGTAAAGGATGTCAAGGAGTTACACGCTCATATCTGTCTGTAAAATGATTATCTAATCTACTTTATAGCCTTTTCCCAATAGCTGTGATATATTGTGCAATATTATTCCTACTGATATTATTCCTATTATTCCTTCCTTGCTTTGCAATCTGCAATTTATGTCTTGCATGACGTAAAGAGGGCGTGGGTATGTGGTTATGTTGATGTTTTAAAGGGAGTGCGTGTGAGAGGAACATTTTCATCATCCTAGAGTTGAGCAGGGAGTGTTGAATAGCAGCTAGCTAAGATGCTAGCCTAGCACACACAGAGCAGAGAGACAGCTAGCCTAGCACACACAGAGACAGCATTATGTTAGCAGCATGTCTCTAAACCAGCCCTGCAGGACACCAGTTTCAGGTTGGACTTCACTCAAAATAGCACTCCACATTACTCCCTGCAAGTTAATCAGCCATGAAATATGCCTTAGGTCCTTTGTCTACGGGCAAAGCGTGGAGGTAATTGTTCATCCTCAGCTGATTTAGCCTGCATAAAGAGGTTAACAACGAACCTGCCCCAGCCCGCAGGTTCACCTGCACTGGGTTAATTTGAAGGGGCTGTCAGCTGTAGAGTTGGGTCGTGATACACTATGGTGAAGTGAACAGTGATGTCAGTGGGAGAGTTGGGGG
Organism: Mallotus villosus; assembly: GCA_903064625.1. Lineage (NCBI taxonomy): Eukaryota > Metazoa > Chordata > Actinopteri > Osmeriformes > Salangidae > Mallotus > Mallotus villosus. The sequence continues at coordinate 99,453 of CAEFZP010002025.1, read as the reverse complement.
GTGATACTCTAAACCAAGGGTTGGCAAAAACGTAGTAGGCTTGTATGGAAGCAAATCAGTGCCATGATGTTTTGCATTTTAAAAGGCATCGAATACTTAAAATTGAAATTTAAACAACACTGAATTTTCATCTGAATATATTTCAATGTAATTCCGGTTGCTCAAATTTGAGCCAAAAAAATGTGATCTTTAAAAATTCGACCCTAAAAAATGGGCGTTACGGTTTAGAGGGGCCTGAGGAGGGAGCGCTGCAGTTGGATAGGTCAGAAGTTGGTCGATTGCATTGAGGCGATTGCAGTGTGGCCCGGGCCTTGACTGATGTTCAAAGGCAGGCATCCACAGCTGTAGTGGTGTGAGCGTGCGTGTTTGCTGCTGTCTCCTGGACCTCTCTCTCTAAGTCCTGGGGACTGGAGATGGCAATGCACACCTCCATAGTCTGCCCACTGACCCTGGTCTGGAAACTCGCTAGCGACCCAGTGCTTCGGGTGTTGTTATATAAATGAACCCTTTCAGGTCACAGTCACCCTCCTTTGGTTTAAGTTATGGCGTTTTGATGGTGCTAGGCCTTCAGCAAATCAGTAGTGAACCCTGAGGGTGTTTTAAACACGCTGCTGGAAGCTCTGCTGTCATTTTCTCACCGTGACTGAAGATGTGACTGCAGGCTCCAAAGAAACGGAGCTGTTCTCCGTGGAGAATCAGAAGAAAGGTCAAAGGGAAAATTTGTGTTTCTCTCCTTTTCATCAGCATTTCATCGCTATATCTGGGTTTAGGTTTCGCTTAGTAAGTCTAGTAGACTAGCTAGGTTTTATTTTATTAGCCTAATATTTCAAAGATAGAAGGGATGATATTTCTTTCATTTTCTGTCTCAAACAATAGGTTGTTTCTCTTCATTTGAGAGAATAGAGCGAGGTAATGCAAGATTAATTCAGTCCTGCCTGATTTATGGGGCACAATCTTCGACCGTGAGAGAGACCCAAATTGAAATTGCTCGAATTCACCAGCACATTAAATTAAATATCTACAGAACAGATTCTAATTTGATCACCAAGCTGTTTCAATTTCATTAGCCAGCTCCCTAATGGACTTTCGCAGCTCTGTATTCCATCGAGCACAAATCCTATTCAGTGGCTCCTGCTTTAATGAACCCCTGTCATGCTAACCGCATGCAGGCAGACAGGCAGGTAGGCAGAGAGACAGGAAGGCAGACAGGTAGAGAGACAGGCAGACATATAGACAGACGGACATGTAGACAGGCAGACAGCTAGGTGATAATATCTGTGTGTGGTGCTGAGCTTAAAGCTCGTCGTCATGGCCCAGCAGGGCTGTGTAAGATCACCGTGTCTTCATGGAGAGAGGGTTGATAATACATCTGGTGATTTACATCCTTGGCATCCCATACGGCCGCAGCAAAACATTAGTTCAACTCTCAACATTTACAAATCGCTGGTGGTGTGGAATATTAGCGATGTTGTGGCCTTGTGGGGCTTAATTGCGTTTGCATGCAACCTGATTAGGGGTGGGCTACTGCTGGCGCCTGTTCTCTTTGTGTTGGTAATGATGCGGATGTAATAGCATGGGTCAGAATGGCAGAGATGAAAATATATCAGCCATGCTCTGCCACGCTTGTGTGGTTTACCGACCTTGTAATTATGCAGCGAGCATGGTAATGGCTTCAGCCACACTTTAATATAAACACCAGAAATGTAGAAATGAATTCATTTATTGGTGAGTGGAAAACGTGTGTAAACATTAGCAGTTACCATCTTGTTGCGGCTCAGACTAGAGTTCTTTCTGTTTCTCAACTGTGCTTCTCTTCCTGTCTGTCTGCTTCTCTTCCTGTCTGTCTGCTTCTCTTCCTGTCTGTCTGCTTCTCTTCCTGGTGGAGTACTGCTGAGCTACACTGTCAAACACTCTCTTGCTCTATGAACAGTAGTTCAAAGCGCAGTAGCTGTATATTACCAAGGTAAGATGACCAGAACAGAGGGTTAGAGAGACTAGCGAGATACAGAAGGAGAGAGGCTAGAGAGAGAGAGAGAGAGAGAGAGAGAGAGAGAGAGAGAGAGAGAGAGAGAGACCAGACAGTTAGAGACCAGATAGAGAGAGACTAGAGAGGTAGGAGAGAGACCAGAGACTAAAGAGTTACAGACCAGAGAGGGTACTGTGATGATTAAGAGAGCAGAAGAGTGTCGGTTCTCACAGGAACACAGAGAGAGGATGAAAGCGATATTGTGGAGGGGGAGATGACTCTGCGGTAACGTTGATAAATGTTTTCACCAGACCGTCCGCCATTAGTGTCAGGGCCAGTTACTGCTCTGCACACGGACAAACAGGAAATACAGAAGAACCTAAATAATTAATAAGGCCTGACCCTGCAAGAGAGATTCATATTCCGCAGGACAGGATCAAAGTGCTCAGGCTTTGACATTGAGCGGAGGAGGAGAGGTCTCTCCTGGATTGGAGCTGCCACTCCTCATGTTTGTATGAAATATGCAGCGGCAGCTCCTGGACAGAGAGGACTGGAGAGGAGAGGACAGGACAGGACAGGCCGGGGCTGGCGAAGGCTGGCACTCCTACACACTAACACACTGGCTAATGGACTAGCAACGCATTGCCCAAGCAATTACCCAGCATTAGACTGAAACATTTTTTTTGTTAGCGTTACTTAGAGTCGTTTCTCACTCTGAAGGTGTGTGTGTTGGTGTGTGCGTGTGTGTGTGTGTGTGGGTTGGTGTGTGTGTGTGTGTGTGTGTGAGAAACAGGTTCCTTGCTCCTCGTCTGTGTGAAGATGAGACTCCTGGGCTCTTAAGTGATATAAATATTTAAGTAGCGTTGAGTCGCCAAATGCCCTCCTCACAGCCCAAGGCTACATGTCATTATTAATGTTTAAATTAATTTGTTCTTGGTGACCTCAACTTTCTGGCTTGAAGTTTTTTCCATTTTAGGGGATAACTGGAGCGATCGGGCTTCAGTTAGTCTCGTGGTCTTAGTCGTTTACAATAGCTATAGTGCAGAGGCTAATCACTGCCTCCTCTTACAGTCTACCTGTCTCTGTCTGGTTGGAGAGAGACACACGCTGCTACAAATCATTCCGTCATCTCTGAGTTATCTCTGTCAATTACCGTCGATGAACGGCTTGTTGTTGTGAAGGCGGGGACTATAAATCCCTCTGTCTCACTCCATCTCCCCCCGCCCTTGCATCGATTCCGCCTCGCTGGCATCCAAGATGGCGCCGGACCACAAAGGGATAATCTTAGCAGTTGATGTCGGATGGAAGTTGTATGTAATGGAACCTCCCACACTGGGATGTGTCCAGTTGAGTTGATATCGGATCTTTTGCCTCCCATCTGGGACTTTGAAGCCTTTTTATGTCATTCACTACAAATACCACCTCATGGAAAAGGTTGAAACTGAACACCTTGATGAAGTCATCTTCATTCAGACTCTGCTCTGCAAGCTGATGTTAATAGTGCAGTTTCACTACATACATGGTTGGCATCCTGCCCTTCTACAGTCCATCCATTCACCATTCAACCATCAATTCACTTTAATTATCCGGAAAGGATCTCAGGTGTTCATGTAACTCTGTGTGCACAGTGACAAAAGAGCTAGCACACCTGGTGCAAGTTGACAAGGCTAGTAAGTATGAAGGGAAAAGGAGACAGACACACACACACACACACTCAGGAAGAGTGTGTGAGACAGTCTGAGTCCTGAGTGATTCTCCAGCAGGGGCTGCTTCTGCTGGCTTATTGATTGGGACAGAATTGGATTGTGAGGTTTTGTAACCGTGGAGTCAGTGTGACACTCCCTTCATATGTCTCCACCCAGGAGGTCACACACACACACACTGTCCCTCTCTCTCTCACACACACACACACACACACACTGTCCCTCTCTCTCTCTCACACACACACACACACACACACACTGTCCCTCTCTCCACACACACACACACACCACACACACACACTGTCCCTCTCTCTCACACACACACACACACACACTGTCCCTCTCTCTCACACACACACACACACACACACACACTGTCCCTCTCTCTCACACACACACACACACACACACACACACTGTCCCTCTCTCTCTCACACACACACACACACTGTCCCTCTTTCTCACACACACACACACACACACGGTATCCCTCGGTATACACAATGTCCCACACACATACACACCCTCATACACACACTGTCCTTCACAAACACCCGCACAAACACACCATCACAGACACGCTCCCACACAAACACACCATCACGCACACCCTCATACACATGTTGTCCTTCACACACCCACGCTGGCCCTCAGTCTAATTGCTTGTATCTCGGGTCTGATAGAAGGTGAACTCTAACGCTGGAAAGATCCCTCTCTCCTCCACCTCTCTTCTCCAACGTCACTCTCGGGCTGTTTTACAGAGAGACACTGACAACACACACAAACATGAGTGAGTTGTGTGTGTTTAGTGACAGACAGTTGGTGGGATTGAACTCTCTTCTCCTTCTCCCACTCGTGACGGTGTGGTGCAGCTGGACGTCCCAAGGTTGTCCTCTTTAGATCATCGTTCATCAGCACGGGGGTTTTCACATTTTCCTCGCTGTATTTTCTTGCCACTTGAACACAAGGGCGGCCATCATCTTTACCAGAACAAAAGCTGTTCCCCCCCCTTTAAAAAGACAATGAGAGCCTGTCCCGCCTCTCAAGAGACAGGCCAATAAAAAAGCATAATTGGAAATGTCAATCAAAGCATGGGAGGGAGAGGCGGGCTGGGGGGCGGGCACTGTACAACAGAGGTGGAATGGAGAAGCAGGACTTTGAAGAACGCTGCCACACACACACACACACACACACACGTGTGTACACACACACACAGCCAAATGCGCAGTGCCCTGAGGCATGTGACATTGGAGAATTGGTATGTGAGTGTGTGAGACAGAGAGAGGTTCTGGTTGATGTGTATGTTTACAGCTGTGTTTCTCTGCTAGAGTATGTGTGTGTGTTTGTGTGTAAGAGAGACAGAGATGTATTGTGTGGTGGTGATGTACCTTTGATGTGTGCAGCAGGCCATGGTCTGCATGTTTCATGTATCTGCAGGTCATGTTGAATGAGGCGCGATAATGATGATGATTCAGAAGATGACGATATGATGAGTTTTGTTTTTGTCTCGGCAGCCTTTCTCAATGTCTTCTTTTAATCTGCTAAATGTTCTATCAGTATCCTGAAATGCAGATTTTTTTTTATTGAACCAAGCCTTTTCACTTTGAATTCAACTCACCTCTCCCTCCTTCCCTCTTTCCCTCTCTCTCCTTCCCCCCCTTCTCTCCCTCTGTTAGCCCCCATATGAACACCATTCCGATCTTAACAGCGTCTCGTCTAATTAATGGCCTTTTACCAGTCTGTGAGAGCAGGATGCTAAGTAGTCAGTGTTCTATGTTCCTGGGCACTCCTACGCTTTTAGAAGATGCATTTTCCATGTTTGCTCTCTCTCTCTCTCCTCTCTCTCCCCACTTCCTCTTTCATGACCCGCTGAGGTAGAAGAGCTTGCTGCGTTTTCTTCTCGTCGAGCTCGTCAGGAAACCCTGACACGTCTTGTCCTGAAGTGGTAGAGAGCGGACTTTGCTGCTATTTCGGGTGCTTGGCGTGCGCTCGGGAGTATTTTAATGCTAGCGCGGGGAGACTTGTCGTGGCCAAGGTGTGCATTAGAGCTGTTGATTAACGCTCTCACTCCCCCAGAGCCTGGCTGGAACATTTAAGGGTCTTGTTCTAGAAGCTTCCACACTGGTACACATTCCTGGTACACCATTTTAATGAAGTAAATTGCAATGAATTATAGGTGTTGATCTGCGGGGTATCTGTGAAGCCCTCTGTGAAAAAGCTTTTAAAAGAGCAGTACAAATGATGGATTTCATAAGAATTTAACTGAATTGAATTCTGTAGAGAATTTATTCTCTAAAGGTTATTCTTGAACCTTTTCCGGAATGTCTTCCTGCTTGTGTGTTTCATCAGCGTGTGTGCGGAGAGTGTAGTCTGTTAGCAACACTGTGGGTTTACCGCCACTGGGCCCAGGGGTTAGAGATCGCAGACTAGCCGACTGATCAGGTGACAGGGTGAGACACAACAAGCCGCATTTGACCGCAGATCCAAAAGTCGCAGGTCCCCCTCTGTAAGTCGTTCCGGAAAAAGCATTTTATTTGAAAAGCACACTTTTTCTACAAGTGTGAAGTAGAAGCGTTCAGTGGCTTGGTATTAGGTAACGTGTGCCAGGCTCGTCTGTTCCCTCGTCCATCTATTGCTCACACCAGCGTGGATATATCTGCTCTGAGTGTGTTTGTTTTACAACATCGCCCCTCCCCACTGGGGCCTGGCAACTCAGGAGCATGTGATTACTCTTACAGCATTCCTGATGGGTTGTAAAACAAACGATCCTGAAAACATACCGCCTCGACATGCCACTCACCTCTGCGCCTTGTACAATGTCCCCTGGTCCATGAATACACACGCAGCTACAACGGTACATCACAATACCATCAGGATGGAGTTAGCTGCTCTTTAAGGAGGAACTTTTCAAATGTACTTGGTGGATGTGAGGGAATGGGCCTAGATTCCGTGTGTGTGTATGATAGTGTGTGAGTGTATGGGTGAGTGTGAGAGTGAGTCTGTGCGTGTGTCAGTATCTGACAAACAGGTAGAAAACCTCTCTTACTAATAAGTGTGTTGTCCTGTCTGCCGTCAGACAGTTGTCTCCACACACAGCTGCAGGATAACAAGCTAGCTAGTGACGTTCCTCGCGTCTTTGTACCGCAAGTCTTTCATACCTCAACAGCAGTAGTAAACAATATCACTTCCTCTCTGTCACTCTACCTCATTCCCATGTGTCTCCCAACGGTGTTCAACCGTATTCATGTCATTGAGATTTGTCGTGGCATGGGTATCATTTTTTGGTTCAACGTGCCTGGTGGCTGAGATGAAGGCTAGTTAATTTGCAATGTGGCTAGTAAATACAAACCGTTCCTCGACTCTGACCACCAAAATACTGTTAGAACTCTTGATCTTCTGCTGTACTTTCTACAACCATTCGTTTGCCACTTTGGGTAGAAGTTTCTGCTAAATGAATAAAACAACTATAAAATCTCCATATTTGATCAGAAGTATTTCTCCCTGTGTGTGTCCTCTCCTGTGTGCAGGACCAGGGAAAGGTGGGGGTGACGTTCAACATCGGCACGGTGGACATCAGCGTGAAGGAGCTCACCACCGATATCAACGACGGCAAGTACCACCTGGCCCGCTTCACCAGGAACGGGGGCAACGCCACACTGCAGGTGGACAACTGGCCAATCAACGAGCACTTCCCCACAGGTACCGCCCTCCTCTCCTTTGACCCTTGGATACTCTCTGCTCCGACAGCAGGGCTGCGGGAGCCGATAGCTTCGTCCGAACCCACTGGACACGCCCTGGGTATAGAGGGAGGGGAGGGATGGCCTGGGTATAGAGGGGAGGGGAGGGATGGAGAGAAGGAGGGAGTGAGAGGGATGAAGAGACGGCGAGGAGATCGAGGTAATGAGGGAGGATGGAGGGATGGAGAGAGGTAGGGAACTGTGCTGTGCTCTCACTCATCCGTCCCCACTCATCCATACTTCAGTAATGAGAGAGAGGTTTGTAGGTGAGCCCAGTCCGACCCCGTCCAGTCTGACCCCGCCCCCAGGCATTTAGAGGGCACTGACTAGGAGTTTTTGGAAACGCCAGCCTCTGCTCTACCCCCCTCTCTCGGAGAAACACCGTTTGTTATTCTGCGGAGCTCTCCAATGTGTTCAAGTGTGAACAGATGTGAGAAGTTAATACGTGCCCCCCACCCTCCAGTCTCCAGGAGAGCTGGCGTCGTGCACGGACCAACACGCCTGTGAAGTCCTGACCAGGGCTAAGCCAGCAATCAGTACAACACATGCTTTGGCCCTAATCGTCCTTTCCATGTCCTGGCTCGGCATGTTCTCCGGACACCTGGCCCTGCCTAGAGAAGCAGGCCGAGCCAGTGTCTTTGTCTTGGGGGAGGTATTAGCTAGGCAGCATCTGGCCAACTGGTGACAGGGAAGGGATGGGGGGACTCGGAGGGGGGTGGGGGAAGGGATGGAGAGGGGCGGAGGAGAGGGGGAGGGGAAGGTGTGTTGGCTGCTGAGACGCGAAGACACGAGAGCTGTCAGAGTTCCCTTGGGACTCAGGGGAGTGGGGCTGAGGCTGGGGCTGAGGAGTGGGGCTGAGGCTGGGGCTGGGTGGCTGAGACTGGGGTGGGCTGAGACTGAGGTGGGGCTGAGGCTGAGAGCCTGGGGAGTAGACAGACTGAGGCTGGAACAAAGACTGGGCCTGAGGCTGGTACCCTGGGGAGTAGGGATGGGTCTGGGTTTGAGGCTGAGGCTGAGGCTGGGTTTGAAGCTGGGGCTGGTTTCGGGGCTGGTAAGACTGGGGCTAAGGCTGAGGATGAGGATGCAGCCTTCCTCTATCTCTCACTCCCAGGTCCAGGTAGTGACACAGTGGGTGGAATACTAATGAGGTCATCAAACGCTGCCTGCTCTATTTGGTGGGCTCAGACACCACCCTCATTTGGAACAGAGACGGGCTGCTCAACTGGAGCGAGGTGAGGGACAGAGAGAGCGAGAGAGGGAGAAAGGGAGGGGGAGAGAGGGAGGGAGGGAGGAGAGGGAAAGAGGCAGAGAAGAAGGGAGGGAGGGTGTCAGGTAAGGAGGGAGTGAGAAAGACACCAGGGGGGGAAAAAGGAGGGAGGAGAGAACATCCTCCACAGCAGTTCTGCACACTCCATTAATTTGGGCTCGCTGTCCTCCCCTTTGATGTGTGCGTCCCACCCGGCCCTCGGTGGGACTGCTGACCTAGTCTCTCCGCCTGTTAGCCTCCTGGAGGGAGAGACTCTCCTCAGCTCTGCTCAGTTACACCCAACACACTCCCGCCATACGGGGGAATAGCTCAAAATGGCCGACCGCAGGCAGCAGGCAGCTGATGAAAACTGCCTTGAGAAGGTTTACGTCAGGGAAGGAGATGGTATTTTATATCCTATGTGTAGGATTGATGCCTACAACATTGACGATAAATGCCATGTTGTTTATGAATTTGAAAAATAATAACATGTTTTTATTGCAAAAAATACATACTGCACAGTATTGGAAAATGTTCCCATGTAGTGTGCAGATAATAAAACAAGGATGTCCTTTTTGCTCCCATCAAGTCCTCTATATTCTCCACTCTACAGCAATTCTCTGGGTAAAATTGCCTCAAAAAATCGATTTCAGACAAGACATTATCCATTGAGAGCAGCTGCACTATAAAGGAAAAGGTCAAGTAGACTTGACTAAAGTGCAGTGTTGCCTGCGATAACATCTGCATGGGGTGTTTTATTCAAAGTAAATTTAAATGTTTATTCATTCAGCTTTTATCCAAAGCGACGTTCAAAAAGTGCAAACAGAAAGTACAGCGAAGGAGAAAGGATCATTCAGAGGTCGATCTAGTAGGATTTCAGTTTAAGTAGGCTAGCTTTGGTAGAATTCCCATTGTAGAACAGTTAAGACTACCTCTCTGTATTGGCTAGTTCTTGTAGGACAGCTGAACCAATAAGAACAGGATCATTCCCGTCATCTCCAGGCCATGACCGGGGATTCCACGTTTCTCTGAACGTTTTCGAGAGCCCTGCTCCCTCAAATCAATATCCCGATCAAAGCATCCAATCAGAAACGTCGTTTAACACCTGTTGAGTTCTCTTTCGGTTTTGTCATTTTATCCATAAACTCTTCTAGTTGATAGAACTCGATTAACTTCGCTATTCCGTCCAAATACCTTTGACCGCGGGGAAATAGATTGAAAATGCGGCCATCTATTTTTCTCTCTTGCTCTCCGTCTCCCATGCTGCTAATTTGCGGGACACTCAGCGCTGGTAATTTGACAATGATGGATTTTATGCCCCCTCCTCTTGTAAAGGTATTGTCATGTGGGGAGTAATTAGGGATTGGGGAGCAGTAGCATCGACAGGCAGGCAACGTAGCTCAGGGTAAACAACCCAGCGAGCCTCCTCTAGGCTATTGCGCCAAGAGGGTGCGCCCTTCAATTTCATGGCAGTTAACAGGTGAGCGGGTGTGTCATTTACCTGTCAGTCGTGGCTGCGGTGAGGTTTGTGGGGGCGACCGTTGGCTTGTTTGTCCCAACAAAATCTATCATATATAAATAGGCCTACATATAATTGCGTTGAGTAAGTATCATGGTGGTTTTTGTCAGTTTAAATAGGCTGTAGATAGAAATCTCACATGATTGAATTATATTATCGACCTAAATGTAAAGTTGACCCAGACCGAACCCTTATAGCTAATTGTGGTGGGGGGCTTGTAGTGGGGGGTTACTGGGAGAGGAGGCCTCTGGTATCAGGACTCTCATGCCAGCCTCTGCCTCTAGCAGGGCCACTGTTTTGATCCAGTCATCCACTCTGAAATCACAGGACCCTTCACTGTGATTAGCTGCGGGCGTTTTGGGGGGGTTTTTCAGTTTTCTGCCAGGCAATTGAGACAATGAGAGAAGCATGGAGGGGAGATGGAGGGATGGAGGGGAGATGGATGGAGGGGAGATGAGGGGTGGGCTGATGGATAGAATGAGGTGAAGGAGGGAACTAGGGGGATGGAAGAAATGAGGGGGCAGATGGAGGCATGGGGAGAATGAGATGTGATGGACTGAAGGATAGAATGAGATGGGATGAGGAGAACAAGGGAGGAAGGAGGAGGGGTGGAGAGAAGGAGGGCGCAGTGTGCTGTGTTCTATGCAGGCCCACTCATCCATACTGCAATCCTGCCTGACTGAATCCTCTCTGTCCTTCTCCCCACTTTCGCTCTCTCATTCTCTCTATCTGTTTTTTCTCTCCTTCCAATCGCTGTCTCCTCATCAAAGATTTATATTTATTCAGCAATCCGGTATAATTCTAAGACAATGCACACACTGGGGGCGGTTCTCTTTGTTTGGAATGTACACGCTAATCTGTTACGCAACTCTCTGAATCTCTGTGTGTTGGATTTAAGTACAACATGACCTTTTTGCGTGGGATGAAATCTCTATTGGACCGAGCCGGTCGGAAGTCATCCGCTGTGGCGTGGCTGTGGTAGAGGCCGGACGGCCACGGATGAGTGACCGCCGTCTAGGCGACTCCTGAGGCTGCAGGGAGAGATGCAGGGGACAGTTGTATGTTTACGTGTGTGTGTGTGTGTGTGTGTATGTGTGTGTGGAGGTGGGGGACTACTTGAGAGATGGCTACAAACACACACGTGCGTGCGTGTCCATCCTAGCAACTGATATAGTATACACACAGTCACCTCATAGCTGACCCTGACGTCCTCTACTCTCCGTCCCTCCCACAGGAGAAAACCAGACGACTGTTTGCGAGGACTGAAACAAACACTCATGTTCCCTGCTGACCAAACGTGTTTAGCCCTTATCTCCGCCAGCATCCCTCCTCACAGCCTCCCTCCAGCCCTACGCTGATTGAGATAAGCAGAGCTGTACCGCAGCTTGCGCCCTAACGCTGTGAACAAGCAAGCCTCCAGACCACGCAGTGAATGATGAATGCTCTCTGTCTGTGTCCGTCTGGGAGGGAGGGAGGGAGGGAGGAGGGAGGGAGGGAGGGAGGGAGGGAGGGAGGGAGGGAGGGAGGGGGCAGACACAGAGATGGATTGAGAAAGTGAGAGAGAAAGGGAGAGATTGGACTACCAAGAGATGAAGGGTGTAATAGATTTGGAAGGCTGAAACAGTGGAGGGCAGTGAGAAACTGTGTTCGGTGAGGAGGGGGAATATTGTGGAGCGCTTTGTGCTGTAGGGTGGTTATGAGCTGTAGCCTGGCATCAGGGCTCCTGTGGAGGACGGTGATGTATGTAACACACACTCCTGGTTCTGTGAGAGCCTGAACGGCCAGGGACTGTCACGGTAGATCTTTTCACAGTTGTGATCGGGCCTGGGCTTGTCTGACGGGCTGGGGACCGTGGGGAGCGAACGTCGCAACTCTCAGCTTTGTGTTCACTGAAATGGGCACCACCGGGGGCGGGGAGAAATTCTGATATTGTTTTGAACGCGAGAAGAATTGAAAACACACACGCGTTGTTGCACAGGAACATGACTCACACACACACACGCATGGGAAGACGACACACACATACAGAGACGCACACAGCAGACACACACACAATGAGAGAGACCCAGATGTTGGTCTGGAGATCTCATTTCTCTAAGGTGTACACGCTTGTTAAGATCAGACTGCTGGGTCAGTCCTCATCTTCCTCCGTGGAGGAAGAAGGTCTTGACAAGGAGAAAGAGCTGTTTATATTTGAACACTCGAACTTGCACACAAACACAACCTACACAGTTCCTCTGTCAGATCACAGGTGGGGTCTTCTTATATGGAATATGATTCATGTTTACACGCCAGACTGTCATTTCCAGTCACCCGAAAGCTTCTGCCACCGATGGATGAGACGTCCTCACTGTTTAACATTCAAATGAACAGAACTTAACTCAATATCTCGCCGTCTCCATCTCTACGCTCAAGACTCACGTGTGTCTGTTGTGTGTGTTCTGTTATTATAGTGTGGCTTTCACTCTCACTGAGCAAATACTAATAAAGACATCATAGAAAGACCCAGAGGGAGAGAGAGAGAGAGAGAGAGAGAGAGGGAAAGAGAGATTGTGGCGTATGAGCTCTGCGTCAGATCGTGGGCGCTTGTGTTTATACCTCAGGGCTTCACACACACACACACACACGTGTTCTGCTAACAGTGTTTGTGGCCTCTGTCCAGAAGAGCCTGTCTCTGGGTGTTTCTGTGTGCCTGCGTGGATCAAAGACTCACCGTCTTTCTAGATACGTATTAACCTCAGTTCCAACAGCCTCGTCCACCCAGCACCCCTCTAGCTCCCCCTGAGCCCCCCCCACACCCCCTCCAGCAACCGTCTCTACACCCACACCTCCCCTTCGCCACCTGAAAGCTTTGAAGAATTGCTCCTTGGTGTTTTTTCTGCTTTTTTCTTTTAACTGAAATAAAAGCAGAAGGAAGGAGGGAGAGAGGTAGACTGAAACAGCCCTCATTCATTACCTCCACCACCTCCACCTTCCTCCATCTACCTCCACCTTCCTCCACCTCCCTACCTTCCTCACCACCTCCCTCTAACTCCCCATTACCTCCACCTCCCTCTACCTCCATACCTCCTCACCTCCCTATCTCCTCCACCTTCCTCCACCTCTCTACCTTCCTCCAACTCCCTCTACCTTCCTCCACCTCCTCTACCTTCCTCCACCTCCCTCTACCTCTCCACCTTCCTCTACCTTCCTCCACCTTCCTCTACCTTCCTCCACCTCCCTCTACCTTCCTCCACCTCCCTCTACCTCCACCTCCCTCTACCTTCCTCCACCTTCCTCTACCTTCCTGATACAGGGTGGACCCCCGGGGCCTCACTGTGACGTTACTCTTCTTTGACTCAGTCCCGCTCTGAGCCTGAAGATGAAGATTCGTCAAACGAGTTCCCAGGCTTTTTCACGTCTCACAAATCGTGCTCTGAAAGGCTCCAGTCAATATATTATTTACTCCCCCAACGACGTGTCTTAGTTTTGTGCGAAAACTTGCCGTTTGGGAACAGAGTGACATTGTCAACAGCACTCCTAATTCACGGCACGTTTCAGGAATCTAGCCAACAGCACAGAGCTGGAATTGTCGTTACTCTGGCTTGGACAACTGGCTGGATGGCTCCTCATGGATCATGTGATCCAGCAGAAGGGAACCTGCTACTTAAGCAGATAGAACACAGTTGTGATATAGACACGTTATATTTATAGATGTGTAGAATACAGCTAACCGCGTTCTACACATACAGTACCTAGAAGAAACTTTCATTTTCACACGTCTAAAAAACACGATATATTTCTAGTTGTTAGAGATGATCACACATATAGGAAACAGTGCATATATTTGTAGTTATTCTTGAGATGATCACACCTGTAGAAAACACTGGGTAAATGTATCATTATTCTTGAGATTGTCAGACATATGGGAAACCCCAGAGTACAGTTCTAGTTGTCCAGCAGTTTCTATCTAACGCTATCCTGTCTCTCTGGAGCTGATCGCAGCCAGAGGCTCCACTTTACCCCGAAGACCTCACACCTTGCTGGTAATGATCTCATCTGTATTCGCCTCCCTCCATACCCCCTCCCTCCGTCCTCCTGTGTGTCTGTGGGGGACCCCCCCCCTGGTCCCAGCAGGTTTGCAGCGCTATTGCCTCTATTTCCCTCCCCACACCTGCTCCTCTTCCCCTCCGCATGCTAGCTGGGCTGACCTGCTCACTGACCCTGGTCATGTTAAAGCGGGGTGCTGTCCAGAGGGGGGGTGTCCAGAGGGGGGGTGTCCAGAGGGGGGGGTGTCCAGAGGGGGGGGTGTCCAGAGGGGGGGGTGTCCAGAGGGGGGGTGCTGTCCAGAGGGGGGGGTGTCCAGAGGGGGGTGCTGTCCAGAGGGGGGGTGTCCAGAGGGGGGCTGTCCAGAGGGGGGGGGTGTCCAGAGGGGGGGTGCTGTCCAGCGGGGGGGGTGCTGTCCAGCGGGGTGCTGTCCAGCGGGGGGGGTGCTGTCCAGAGGGGGGGTGCTGTCCAGAGGGGGGGGTGCTGTCCAGAGGGGGGGGTGCTGTCCAGCGGGGTGCTGTCCAGAGGGGGGGTGCTGTCCAGTGGGGGGGTGCTGTCCAGCGGGGTGCTGTCCAGAGGGGGGGGTGCTGTCCAGTGGGGGGGTGCTGTCCAGCGGGGGTGCTGTCCAGAGGGGGGGTGCTGTCCAGAGGGGGGGGTGCTGTCCAGCGGGGTGCTGTCCAGAGGGGGGTGCTGTCCAGCGGGGGGGTGCTGTCCAGTGGGGGGGTGCTGTCCAGTGGGGGGGGTGCTGTCCAGAGGGGGGGTGCTGTCCAGCGGGGGGGTGCTGTCCAGAGGGGGGGTGCTGTCCAGTGGGGGGGTGCTGTCCAGAGGGGGGGTGCTGTCCAGTGGGGGGTGCTGTCCAGTGGGGGGTGCTGTCCAGTGGGGGGGTGCTGTCCAGTGGGGGGGTGCTGTCCAGTGGGGGGTGCTGTCCAGAGGGGGGGTGCTGTCCAGTGGGGGGTGCTGTCCAGAGGGGGGGTGCTGTCCAGTGGGGGGGGTGCTGTCCAGAGGGGGGGTGCTGTCCAGTGAGGGGTGCTGTCCAGCGGGGGTGCTGTCCAGAGGGGGGGTGCTGTCCAGAGGGGGGGTGCTGTCCAGCAGGGTGCTGTCCAGTGGGGGGGTGCTGTCCAGCGGGGGGTGCTGTCCAGTGGGGGGGGTGCTGTCCAGCGGGGTGCTGTCCAGTGGGGGGGTGCTGTCCAGCGGGGGGGTGTCCAGCGGGGGTGCTGTCCAGCGGGGGTGCTGTCCAGCGGGGGTGCTGTCCAGTGGGAGACGACCAGGCTAATGATGGCCGCTTTAGCTCAGCAGGCTTGTTTCCTACTGTCCTACTTGTTTATAAATATATGCAAATTAAACGTGATTTGTTAAGGATTGCAAACAAGTCAATTGTCCAACTAACACTTCTTGCAGGATGTTTGGGTGATTTTGTGTATTTCAATGTTACCATGTCTTCAATATAGGAGAGCATGCTTTTCCCAAGTAAACCATTGGTTGTTCGAGATGTTTTTGAAACGTCAGCAATTAAACTTAAATCTAAATATCGAGAAAATCTTCATAACGATCCCTTAATCTTTCTTAAACAAGGCTAAACTCTCTTTATAAACCAATGCCTCAATGTGAGTGGTGATGTATGTTGTAGATGTTTTCAGCTCTTTTTTAAACTTTCAAACTTCAAAGCTCACAGCGACATTGAGCGCTATCAAATGGCAAACAAGAAAATCCCGTTCAAATACACGCGGCCGGTCGAGGACTGGCTCCAGGAGAAAGGTAACATCTACTGGACTACTAAAATGTTTTTATTCCTGTCATATCATTGGCTTGTTCCCCTCGAACCTCCGCGAATGAATAACCATCCCTTAAACCCTTTAAACAAGAATTAAACTCAAAATATTGTGATTTTGTTTTCTTCTCATATTCGTTATTTTTCATTTTTCTCCCTTTTTCCGTCCCATTTCCTTTGTTTGATCATTGTTTGAGTTGCTTTGAATCATTGATGGTGAACAGTTAAAGGGACTGAGGGAGAGATTTGAATGCCCTCATTAACAATACATGAGCCAGACTTTAAAGCTTAAAGTCTCAGTTTATACGGACACGAAAACCATGTTTGTTTATCAGCGAGTGCATAGTTCTGCTGGAGAACGTCAGACCCTGGATTCTGGAGTCTTTTTGCACAGCTACCTGTATGACCACATTCAATGACAAAGTACCACTATGACAAAACCTATGCAATGGATCCTCCCTCCTACTTCGGAAGATCATACAGTAGATATAGTCATTGGTGTGCAGACCTCCGCAATCCATTTTGATTTACGGTGAATTCTGCCTTGAAATCCAGAATGCATTTTTTGAATCATCCAGCTATTTCAGTCCAGTTGACTGAAGATGTGGTGATGTCAGGAGGAGGGGGAGGAAGTGGGGGGGCTTGTGCTCCTCTTGCTATCTGTATTAAATGTCCTACTTGACATAATATCATCCTAAACTACATTTAAAGGTCATGACGTAAACCTACTAAGATTGTATAAAGTCCCTTTAACACTCTCTAAAAACCCAACCTGCCTTGTACCCCCATTAGTGGTACTGCATGCATGAATCCACACGATATTCTTTTACGTGTCTGATACCAGCTTTCTGTCCCTGTCATTCCATGCCTGATGTTTTGTAATTGCAAATGTGACAAGTGTAATCAGCTTGCAGTGAGTGTGCGCGTGTGTGTGTTCCAGAAACATGATTTCCTGCTTGTGTGCCTCATTCCAGAGCAAATGTTTGTGACGTTGAAGTGAAGTGACAGGTCTCATGACTGTTATCACACAACATGTACACCATCACACTAAAAGACAGAAGTTTCTCTAACCACTATTCTTTGATTGATGCATGTTGTAATCAGTGAATACTTAATTCAATTAAATATAGATTTAAGCCCGGTAGTCCGTCAGCTGATGGTACTTTATATATACTAATAATATATGATCTATATGTATGTATGTAAATGTGTACTAATGATAATATATAATATACACAGTACTGTACATACAGTACTGTGTATATTATATATTATCATTAGTACACATTTATGTAATACTATATGCTCTGGGTTGTTAACAACCCACCCTCTGAGGTTATTCAGAGTCTCAACACGTCCACAGATTTAATCTTTGCACCGAAATTCTAGACTGAGGAATCACCGTGCATAACAATGACCTCATCTCATCAGTTCATCTCCCATTTGGTAGCTAAATAGCAGACCCTTGACAAGTAGTTGTGACAGAATAGTCCAAAACGGAATGTGTTCACAACTAGTATGCTGCAATCCTAGTCACTTTAACCCTCATCCTCACCCCTCCCCCTTCCTCACCCCTTCACCTTCCCCTCCCCTATCCCCCCATCTCCTCCATCCAGGACGTCAGCTGACCATCTTCAACACCCAGGCTACCATCTCCATCGGGGGGAACGACCGCAAGCGCCCGTACCAGGGCCAGCTGTCCGGCCTCTACTACAACGGGCTGAAGGTGCTCAACATGGCGGCCGAGGGCCACGCCAACATCAAGATCAACGGCAGCGTGCGTCTGGTGGGCGACGTGCCCGTCAGCCGGGGGGCAGCGAGGACCACCACCTCCGTACCCCCGGAGATGTCCACCACCTTCATCGAGACCACCACCACCCTATCCACCACCACCACCCGCAAGCAACGCTCCCCGCCCACCATCCAGGTAGGGGTCGGGGCAGAGTATAGGGGAGATGTAGGGGGGAACAGGGAGAAATTGGAGGTGGGGGAGGTGGGATGGGGGTCTTGGGGAGGGGAGGGGTGGAACTCTCTTCTCCCGTGGTCATGTTTCAGAAGTCTGCACTCTCCCAGAGCGAGTATTCAGAGAGATATCTGTTCCCGGCTCTGCTTCTTGGCTGAGTGTTCCAGCGGCAGAGAACCGAGACTCAGTCGTGACCCAGTCGAGCAAAGCTAGGCTCCCTCCGCGCCTGCCTCGCTCCTCAGCCTCCACGCTTGCCTCGGCCCCCTTATCCTGCTACTGTAGCTGTCTGTCATGCCTCGACGGGCCCTGGATGTCTCTCCTGTCCTTCACCCCTCTCTCCCTCGCTCCATGCCTGCCTCTCACACCTCCTCCACTCCGTCTTCCTCTCTCTGTCCTCCACTTCTCATAATGGAGAGCTTTGTGAAACGCATCCTGACTGTAAGCCAATGAATGTCCCCAGCTCGCCAAGAAAGTAATCATGCCAAGCGTCCCATTGATGTCAGAGGACAAATTGAACTGGCAGTGTTCATATTAAAGCCATAACTCTCCCTGGAGCGAGGGGAGAGCGAGACGGGAGAAAGAGGAGAGAGAGAGAGAGAGAGCTGGAGGAGAGCGGAAGGGCCAACTGGACGCCCGGCAGACAAGACAGCAGTTATCTGCCTCTTCACCTTTAAACAGATTGTCCAGAGCACAATAACGATGACCTCTGGCGCCAGACAGCGCTTCTGTCTGACTTTATCAGTTCAGAGGGCAAGCGAGGAAGGTGGGGGTGAGAGAAAGAGAGTGGGAGACCGACAGAGAGAGATAGATAGAGGGAGAAGGAGACAGACAGCAAAGAAGAGACAGAGAAAAACAGAGAACATGACAGAGGAAAAAGGAGGAAAGACTAAAAGTACTGAATCTGGTGTGTGTGTGTGTGTGTGTAACTATCGCCACGGTCTCCAGTGTCGGCGTGGTGTGTGTCTGTGGATATGTCAGGGGGGGGCGGAACGTTGAAACCTGCGTTAAGCCGCCTGCCTGTCTGTCTGCGTGGCATGGACGGATCGTGGTGATGGGCTGGCATCCTGCTGAGTCAGATGCCTTACAGTCTCTCACCAGCACGCCCAAGGTCACTGGGTACAGCCGCTGGTATTAGGGAGGAAAATAGCATTTTATGTCACAGGCTATTAATATCTAAGAGGATCGATGAGGGATCTGTCTGTCATGACTGAGACTGTGCATGGGACTCGGTATCTGCCCAAGGTGAAACGACACGGAGCATATGAGCTCTTTTAAGAGTGCTGTACTGCTGATAGACTCACAGGACTTTCATACTCCAATATGTCCAGGAAGGAATACTGCAGTGAACCACGGACACACTCTCCAGTCTCCTACCTTCTCCAGTTCAGTCCCATGACTCCTCTGAAGTTTGAGCCTGCGTGTTTTGAAGTGACATCTCTGGTGCTGGCTTGCTGCCTGGCCCCGGGTGCGTCTCTGACTCATCCTGCTGTGGCAGGGCCTTCCCCCCACCTGGGCCTCTGATTTACAGGCCTCTGCTTCACTGACAGTCCAGCGTCCAGAAAGAGTACAGGCAGGTTCTCTGTACTCGTGTACTCTGCCCCTCTGGACAGACAGGAGAGAGGCAGGGAAGGAGGGAGAGGTGGAGAAGGCACTGTTAGGGATGCTGTGCTCTTGGCTAGACAGGTTTGCTGCTGAGACGTGTGTGTGTCTGTGTGTGTGTGTGTGTGTGTTTGTGTGTGTGTGTCTGTTTGTGTGTGTGTGTGTGTGTGTGGCTATTTTGGTCTGCATCTCTGACACATTCCCTGGTGCTACTAGCCCCTCCAGGTCCCAGGAGGTGAGAGGTGTTGGATCACATTTCCTCTGTGGATCAACAAAACGACAGAGGGAGGGTGAAGAGGAGAGGGAGGGAGAGAGAGAGAGGGAGAGAGGGAGGGGAAAAGAGAGGAAACAGTAGAGAGAGAGAGAGAGAGACACAATCTCACGCTTAATTAATGATAGCCCCACAGGGACACAGGCTACTCTTTCTCTATTTCTCTCCTCTCTCTTTCTCTTCACTTTCTCTCTCTCCATCTCTCTCTCTCTTTCTCTCCTCTCTCTCATTTAATCATGGGGACAGGGACTGGTAGCAGAAGACAGGTTAGTGTGTGTGTGTGTGTGTGTGGGGCAGTGAGGAGGTGGTCCCAGAGGGAGGATGGCTGATGTTTGGGGAGTCAGAGCCTTCAGTACAGCAGCTGTTATGAGACATCAACAGAGACTACTTTAGCGAGCAGAGATACTGGCTAATGTTAGCAAGCAGTGCAGTCCACGACTCCCCCGCAATACCCTGAGTGCATTCTCAAGGAAGCCTTCTCTGACGTACACAGGAAGGAGTTGTGTGTGGTAACTGGTTGTTTTCATGAATCACTTCTCTCTCATAAAGCCCCCAAAAAGCAAAATCTCTAAAGCAAGAGATCACCAGAAAGAAAGAACCCGTTATAGTACTCTTTAAATGTATGAACCGTGCTGTGAGATATTTAACTGCTGCGAGTTTTCCCTGATAGAGAGAATCTTAGCCCTGGAACATAAATCACAGATTTCACCTCTCTCTCTCGCTCTCTCTCTCTCTCTCTCCCCTTCCCCCTCTCTCTGCCCCAGAACCCAGATTTACACCTGGTGATTTCACAACTTTTCATTCGTTTAGCTGTCTGCACATCTTTGAAGTGAGACACCTTCCCCAGGCGGAGAGCTCGTCATTGGGGGGCTCTTCTTCCTCGCTCCCCCTCAATCAGGGAGACATCCACGCCTCTCGCTCAATTAGCTCACCCTCTCTGGATATACTGGGGAGCAATTAGGAGCAGAGGCTACAGTCTGGAACTCCACTGGGAGAGAGAGAGGGAGTGATGGAGGCAGGGGAAGGGAAAGGGGAGAGAGAGAGAGAGCAGAAGAGTGGGATGGAGGGAGAGAGGTAGGGAGACAGAGACAGAGGGATAGAGAGGGATAGAGAGGGAGTGGTGGGCCGAGGGAGAGAGATGCAGGAAATAAAGGAAAAAAACAGAGAGGTATGGAGGGGGAGAATGAGGGAGGCAGGGAGAGACAGAGATGGTAGTGGGTAGAGGGATGGAGGGGGAGAGGGAGGGAGGGAGGGAGGGAGGGAGGGAGGGAGGGAGGGAGGGAGGGAGGGAGGGAGGGAGGGAGGGAGGGAGGGAGGGAGGGAGGGAGGGAGGGAGGGAGGGAGGGAGGGAGGGAGGGAGGAGGGAGGGAGGGAGGGAGGGAGGGAGGGAGGGAGGGAGGGAGGGAGGGAGGGAGGGAGGGATGGAGGGGGAGAGGGAGGGAGGCAGGGAGAGATGGGAGTGGTGTAGAGGGATGGAGAGAAAAAGTTGCAGGAAGTAAGGGAGGAAAGGAAAATAGAGAGAAAATCTGAGGGATGGAGAGAGAGGAAAGCAGGATTTACTCTGTCGGTGTCTGTGAGAAATTACATCCTTTCATCATCCTCATGTGGGTAGGCGTGGGGAAGGAAGATGAATGAAGGGGTGAAGAGTTACCACAAGAAACCGCATCCCTACTGTTTCAGCTGAACACACAGAAAACACCATCCAACGGTTCCTTTCTTCTACTGGAAAAGCCAACGTTACATATCTATGACACTACAAAAGCACAACTTCATATGGATTCATTAACCTGATTTGTGCGTTTGTGTATAGTATGTGTGTACAGTATGTGTGTGCGTTCAGTATGTGTGTGTGTAGAGGTATTAGTTCAGTGGACCTGGAGCGATCAACATCCCAAACAGAACCGGCAGTCTAGGGAGCTGGTAATTGTGTAAAGGTCAAACTGGCATATAGGCATCCCTTTACCCATTAATACTCTCTCTGAGCGATCGCTATCGATACTCTCGTCTCTCTATCTCTCTCTCATCTCTCTCTCTCTCTCTCTCTCTCTTTCTCTCTCTCTCTCTCTCTCTCTCTCCCGCCCCCCTCTCGTGGCCTGTGTTCTCCAACTGAATTCTGAGAGACGGATGCTGGAGGCCTGTTTGGAGGTTGCAATTAGAGGTGCTGACAGACTAATGGAGCCTCTTCTGGTGTGTGTGTGTTGCTTATTATAGAACAAGCCAACCTGTGAAACCTAAGCACACACGCACCCCAACCTCCCAGACTGAAGGGTGCAGCACATTGTGTGTCCGTGGTAACGGTAGAAGTCCCTGTTCTGTCACATTGTCACAAGAGAAGAAGCTGCCACTCTGATGGTGGTCAGCCAGGAATCTGTCTGCCTGGGCCTCTCTCTCTCTCTCTCTCTCTCTGTGTCTCTCTCTGCGTCTCTCTCTCTTTCTGCCTCCCTCCCTCTCTCTCTCTAACCCCCCTGTTTCTCTCTCTCCCCCTTTATCTCCCTCCCTCAGTTCCTCACACACTCTCGATACTCTCCCTCCCTCTCTCTCTCCATCAGTGTGGTTCTGGTGCATCTCTGCTATTGGGGAGGCAGTCTATCTCTTAATGTGGGGAGCCAGGCCATGGGGGGGGCGGGGGGGCGGGGGGGGGGCGTGTAATAGATGTCCCTGTGTCCCACTGAGGAGATCGCTCCACAGGGTGTGTGTGTTTGTGTGTGTGTGTGTGTGTGTGTATGTGTGTGTGTGATTGATGTGTGTTGTTTTCTTCTCCCAGGGTGTGTGAACTCCCCACCGGGAAGGCTGACAGGACACAAATACACTTACACACATCTACTCACACACACACTCTGTCACAAATACACTTACACACATCTACTCACACACACAAACAGCGGTGTTACTGGGGTTTTCTACACCTCTCAGTGTGTTCTTTCCCAGATGGTGTTTATTTGAGGGGAAGGTTCTTTTACAGTACGTGAAGGTGGACTAGCCAGTAGAGTGTGTGTGTGTGTTCGCGTGGATGTGAATTAGTGTTTGACAGAGGCAGAGTTATCCTGCATATTCCCACTCACAGTCTGTTACCACACTCTGCATAAAGCCACGCTACACACACTGTGTGGTGGTGTGTGTTTGTGTGTGTGTGTGAGAGAGCAAGAGACAGAGAGAGTGTGTGTGTGTGTGCACGTGTATGAGACTGTGTGTGTCACTGGGTAAATATATTTTATGTAAATACACTTTGGTTCCCTTTGATGTCGTAATGAAGTTTCATGTAAGTGCTTTATGGCTAAGCCCAGCTGTTTGTGGGCTGGGTCTTTAGGGGAACGGGAATAATTCCCTTTTGTTGAGTTGCTGAACTGCTGTCTGTTGTGCTCAATATCAGTGAGGGAGTGTGTGTGTGTGTGTGTGTGTGTGGTGGGGTGACAGAGAGAGAGAGATTCTCTGGAGTATATTTTATGCAATTTCTTCATCGGTTAGCGATAGTGTTTCAACTTTCATCTTTTAAATAGAGTGAGAATCGAAAGCTTCATTTGAAATTTGCTCATTAGGAATTGAACTCAAAGGGGACCTTTGCTAATGTCTGGGAAGTAAAGATTTCAGCTTGGCTGCTTCATTATGACTGAATCGCTCCTCCCAAGGTGTCTTCCATTTCTTTGAGTTTTTTGGGGAGTGTTTCTTTGTCTTCCTTGAGGGTCTTAGGTTGGTTTAGATGCAGTTCTATGGGCATATGTCAAGCCTTCTGTGACAAACGTTGATTTAGTATTTCAGCCTTGAAGTGGTAATAACTAATAATGTTTTTTTCTCATCACATCCCTTTGAATTACACAGATGTATGTTCCACAGTCACTTCCTGTCACATGTACTGAAACATGATGGGCTTCATGCAAGCAGACTCGTTTGTGTGTATGTGTTTACTGTATGTTTACTGTACGTTTGACTGTGTACAGTATGCGTGTGTGTGTGTGTGTGTGTGTGTACTTGACGAGCCCAGGGTCATTAGTGTCCAGCAGGCTCCAGGGTAATGGCTGACAGATGTCCGGTCCAGCCAGCCAAGTCTCCTGGGTGTGTTAGGGAAGCAGCCCTTTCACCCACTGTCCTGGCTGTCTGGGCTCTCCTCCTCTCTTCTGCATCCCTCCTCCATCCCGACGCGCTCTATCTCTCCCTCCCTCTTCTCTTTCTCCATCCCTCCTCCTCTCTCCATCCCTCCATCCCTCCTGTCTCCCCCAATCTCTCCACCCTTGGTGCATGACCCCCCCCCTACCATGACAACCACCACCATCACCGCATGCGGTAACCAGGGAGATGGTAAGACGGGTACCCGTGAGGTGACCTGTGTCCTCCCTCCTTCTCTCTTCCTCTCCCTTTCTTTTGGTCTCTACCCCTTTTCTATCTCCCTCTCTCCCACTCCCTCCTTCGTTCTCCTAGTCCCTACTTCTCTTCCTCCCTTCCTTCCTCCCTCCTTCTCTCCCTCCTTTTCCCAATCTCTTCCTCCATCCTTCTCTCCCTCCCTCCCTCCCTCCTCAGAGTGTAGTGTCAGTAGGACTCTCTGATGACCTTGTACTCAGCAGCAGGGGAGTGATTAAGGATCAAGGCCAAAGACCATTTCCTTTTCCACAGGAAGATAAATGACCCTGTTTGAAACGAGCTGGCCATGGCCTTGGGGCAATTAGACTTTGCTGTGAGCCAGCAACCCTGCACTGCTCTGTGTACAAAAGGCAGGGCAGAGAGAGAAATACTTCACATAACCTATTCCACTGAAACTGCTTGGCGAGGGCAGTGGTGAACAAATTAAATGTATTTTCAAGTTTCTCTCTCTCTAACCCCACCCCTCTTCCCCTCTTGGCGGTGGTGTGTTACCTGCGAGGAAACAGAAGTCCTGACTGTGGGTGGTCTGCCAGAGGGCCCTCGTTGGAAATATCAATATGAGATCTGGGAAATCACTTCCCGGTCCCACAGTCATCAGGGTTCATAGTAGAAGCCAGTTTAGCTGTTATACATCCACTAGGTTTGGATTGGACCGCCAATAGACCGGTGCTGAAGGGCTTGTATTGATTGGCCTGATGCTGCAGTGTTTTTGCTGGTTTTTCCTCTGTGCTTTTATCCTACTTCCTGTGTCAAACACCAGGGATTGGGGACTGCGGATCAACAGATTGCTGGTTCGAATCCCCCCATACATGTCGCTTTGGATATAGGCTAATAGAACACATTATTATTATAATAGTCTAACTGTAGCATTTACACCTAACACTGTATAGAGCAGCTAGAAACATGTATAACCCAGATCCTCCCATGTTAGTCCCCTCCACCTCTCATCCCTCTACTCCCTTTTTCTCCCTCTCTTCACTCCCTCTCTCCCCTCCTTTCCTTCTGCCACCCACCACACACCTCCTCTCTCCTTCTGTCCCCCCCCCCTAATTTTTTCCCCCTCTCTCCTCTGCACATTCTGTGTTCTCATGCAGCCTCTCATTCACCTCCAGTAGGGGGTGAGTGAAGAGTATCTGAAGGCTCGTTCATAGGCAGATGGCCCGTACCCATCGATTCTGCTTGTAATACAAGCCTTCGCCTTGTCACACTGTCAAAACCAAGATAGGACATGATAGCACGCATCAGACAGGGGCCCAATCGAAATGGAATCTTCCGGCAAGGAGATGGCTATCAGGCGGTGAGGGAGGAGTGGGAAGGAAAGTGGAGGAGAAGGGTCAGGAGGAAGGCAGAGTGTGTTCGGAGGGGAAGAGGGGGTGGAGGGGGGGAGTCAGATAAGGAGGGGAGGGGAGTCAGATAGGGAGGGAGGAGAGGAGGAGGAGGGGGTCAGATGGGAGGGGGGAGGGGTGGAGCTTCTCCTTTTTCTGGATGTTTCCATGGTGGTAATTGTCATGGTGGTCATACCACCGGTCTGGTATGTATTTCTATATCTCACATGTATGTAAAGATATCCGCACTCTCAAGCCACAGAGGGACTCAAGGTTACCGGGGCGCCACTTGGAATTCCGTATCTTCTGTTTGTCCTTCCTGTTTTGTGACCTGGCCAATCCCCACGGTAACCCAGGTCGGAGGTGGGGGGGGAGGGGGGGTAGAATTGATTCACACCTTTAGTTTTTTTTGTGTGTTTTGTTTTATATTTGCTTTCTTTTTTTGGTCTTTTGTCTCTTTCCTTTACCTCAGGAGAAAAGCTCTGAAGAAGCTGTGTGGTGTTGTAAATAAAGCAAATTGGGTTGTGATGGTGGAGATGATATGTGGACGAGGAGATACGTGCTGTCGGCTTTCTCTCCTCTGAGGGTTTAGTTCTCATCAGCCTCTCTCTCCTCCCTCCCTCCCTCCCCCGCCCCCACCCCCTCCCCCCCTGCCCTCTGGGCAGGAAAGAGAAGGGCGTTTGTTGAGATAAGAGCCTAGTCTCGCTAATGTGTTGTGAGACCTGTGCCTGCGCTCTGTGATGCATCTCTGTGGAAGCAGGATGTAAACTGTGCTATGTGGTTAGCTCTCTCTCTCCCCCTTCTCTCTCTCCTGCTCTCTCTCCTCTTCCTCCCTCTCTCCTCTTCCTCCCTCTCTCCCTCTCCCTCCTCTCTCTCCCTCTCCTCTCTCCTCCTCTCTCTGATCTGCACGCGGCGCCCCGGGGTGTGGGGACTGTGGTCGTGTTATAGGCCGTGTGCAAGAACACATCTCGCCGTGTTGGAACAGGACTGGCGTTTTTATCTGACGGCATTCATCACCGTCAGGGCCCTCCGATGTGTTTAACCTCCACGGGCCTACAGAGGCAGGACACTGCACCACCTCTCCTGTGCTCCTTTGCAGTGTGAAGACGTCCTGTGATCTCACCACCTCCATGCTTGCTGGACTGGACAGGCCTGCCGTGGTTTACACTGCCCTGAAATAGATACGACTTCACACAGCTCCGGGTGCTAGGTGCTAGAATGTTCTAGATGGAACGAGAACGTGCTAGTTTGAAAGGAAACAAGTCTGAGTCAGTCTCCACTGAGCGTGCTTCATTGAGGGTTGAATCAAGTCATGAGATGTGAACTGATATTATAAAATAATATATAAATAAGGTCATATGAAATAAGATTGTATGATTCATTTATGATTTTATGATAGATTTAGGATTTAGGATTAAATATGCCAAAACGAAATCCTTCAGTTTCTCCCACAGCAGACGGCAGAGCAATGGTCTGTCTGGAGTGAGCCGGCAGCTCCAGGTAGGAGTCTGTCTGGTGTGAGCCGGCAGCTCCAGGTAGGAGTCTGTCTGGTGTGAGCCGGCAGCTCCAGGTAGGAGTCTGTCTGGAGTGAGCAGGCAGCTCCAGGTAGGAGTCTGTCTGGTGTGAGCCGGCAGCTCCAGGTAGGAGTCTGTCTGGAGTGAGCAGGCAGCTCCAGGTAGGAGTCTGTCTGGTGTGAGCCGGCAGCTCCAGGTAGGAGTCTGTCTGGTGTGAGCCGGCAGCTCCAGGTAGGAGGGTGTCTGGTGTGAGCCGGCAGCTCCAGGTAGGAGTCTGTCTGGTGTGAGCCGGCAGCTCCAGGTAGGAGTCTGTCTGGAGTGAGCAGGCAGCTCCAGGTAGGAGTCTGTCTGGTGTGAGCCGGCAGCTCCAGGTAGGAGTCTGTCTGGAGTGAGCAGGCAGCTCCAGGTAGGAGTCTGTCTGGTGTGAGCCGGCAGCTCCAGGTAGGAGGGTGTCTGGTGTGAGCCGGCAGCTCCAGGTAGGAGGGTGTCTGGTGTGAGCCGGCAGCTCCAGGTAGGAGGGTGTCTGGTGTGAGCCGGAAGTCTGAATCTAACGGCTGGCGGTGCCTCCCTATACCTGTCTAAATCAGGCTGCACACGGACACTGAGAGCCAGGAGTCAGATTGACCTGCCCCCTGCCTCGGCAGGGCAGCTGAGACAGCGTGCCTCCACAGGCTCTGTCATTATCTTGATGGCTGATTCTGCTCCTTCACTTCTAAGGTGATGTTTATTATTGGCTTTGCAGAGTTACCGTAGATCTTAGTTTACAATTGCCGTGGTAATTACAGTCTTTGGATAACAGTCCCCGAACGAATGATTCAAACTTAGTCTGACTCTCATGGCAATCAACCACCTTGGTTTGGACAGTCAGGCTTCCAGGCAAGCAGGCAGGCTGACAGGCAAGCATATACGTCTCCTCACAATCCACCATTTTGTTTAGCTCCTGTGCTGTCAGAGCAGAGTATTGGAATGTCTGTCAACAGAGGAAGTTTTCTGTCTGCCTGCCTGTCTGTCTGCCTGCCTGCCTGTCTGTCTTTATTGATCGCAGCATGATCCCTCAGAACAGTCCCGCTGTGGTCAAAGGTAAATACTGCTTTAATGAGGTCTGTCTATCGATTCAACTTTTATCTTTATTTTCTTTTTGGAGTTGGCGATCAACCCTGGGTCAGATAAGAGGGTCCTCTTACAGGCTTAAACACACTCACACTCACACACACACACCGCAGAGTACACACACACCAGCATAAACACGCACGCTTACACACACACACACACACACACACACACACACAGAGAGCCTATGGATGACACAATTCCCCTCCGAATAATTACACTTGAGAGAATATTATAATAAAATATATGCCCACTCTATGTTATGGAAATTGAGTCGGAGAATTGGAGTTCTCCAACTGTGAAATCAGTTTCTGTAGTCTTTCCGGCCAGGCGCATCATCACTCTGCACCTCCCTGTAGGCTCTTCTGCACGCCCTCCAGTGCACACACGGGCCATCCACTCTAGTCAGCCCCTGTTCCCGCCATACGTCACATGGCCTCGCCTCGCCGGGGGACCGGATGTGGGCTTCACGCGTCACTAATTGTGTTACGTGTTTGCCTGAGGGCTGACACGCCCGCTCCCCTGGACCAGTCCCCCGCCAGCACAGCCCCCCCGAGGGGACCGTGTCACGTGTCATCAGAGCTGATCTGTGAGGCCATGTTATGGGGGGGGCGGGAGG
Source organism: Mallotus villosus (assembly GCA_903064625.1). Classification (NCBI taxonomy): domain Eukaryota; kingdom Metazoa; phylum Chordata; class Actinopteri; order Osmeriformes; family Salangidae; genus Mallotus; species Mallotus villosus. The sequence continues at coordinate 70,734 of CAEFZP010002025.1, read as the reverse complement.
TGTTAAGGGGGGGGGGTGTTACAGTTACAGAAGGAAAGAGGGGGGGATTCATCACCGCCGAATTTGTGATGATGCTTTTCAATCGTATGATAACCAAATCAGTTTTATTGAGATAGATTTTTGGACGGTTTTGCCGCTTGAGTAAGCACGGCGTGTCGAGGGCGTGTGGTGTGATTCACTGCGGAACGGCGAGTTCTTCTGAACCTGCGGTGTGTCCAACTGGAGGAGAAAAGGAGAAAGACTCAGGCTATCCTTCTATCAGTTCAGGTCCCCTAAACCCCAGCTGGTTTCTTCTCGTCTTAGTGTGAAGCTTACCTGGGTGAGAGGGAATGTAGCCTGGCTCAACCCTATCGCCTGTGGTGTCTGTGTTTGTGTGTACCCGCTTGTATGTGTGTGCGCTTGTGTGTGTGTATGTTGTGTGCCTGTGTGTGTGTGTGTGTGTGTTTCAGCCTTGTTTCTGCTCTGCTGTGAGAGTTATTGGGAAACAGGCGTGAACCCCTGGCCAGGCTTCTTCCAGCAACGCGCTTGAGACGCGACACATTGGTACACCTGTGTCACATAATGTGTACATGACGTGGTTCCAGAGGCCGGTCTGTCGAGCAGGATGAGTGTCTCGGCTGGAGAGCAGATTTCAGCTACAGCTCTGGCCTGACGTGATCAGAAAGGGCTAAGACTTCTCCAGCAGCCTTTGAAGTTACTCGGTTTTTATCTTTCCTTGCATCTCTCTTTTTCTCTCTCTCTCTCTCGCCCTCGTTTTTTCTCTCCGTCCGTTTCTCGCAAGCAATTACTTCTTTCAGCAATTACCAGACCTAATCTGAGTTCAGTGAGTAAGATTGTAATACTGAGGGAAATATCTATTTGGTGGACAGTGTTGTCTTTCCTTTGTCCTTTGTTATTCATCAGCAAATGCTTCGCACATACGCGCACTCACATATGCACATACACACACACACTCTTACACGCTCACAAATAAGCAGAGACACATTTATTCATCACTCCCTTTTCCATGAGTGTGTACATGTGAGCTGTGCATGTGAGTATGAATGTGTGTGAATGTGTGTGTGTATGTATGTCTGCATGTGCATTTGTGAATGTATGAGTGTGTGTGTGTGTGGCTCACGTGCCCGTGTGTGTCCATGCGTGCCAGTGTGTGCGTTGGTGCATGCCTGTATGTGGTGTGTGTGTGTGTGTGTTCTCCCAGGCAGTGGTGGTGTTGTTGGGGGGGTGGTAGAGACTCGTTTCATTAGTCTGTCAAACTCAATGATATTTAGAGCCTGGCACTGAGGGCCTGGACTGCAAACTCAATCAGCGCTCTGATTTCATAACCCTGCTCTCTGACAGGACGCTTTTATCGGCCCGCTGATCCACTCTAATAAACGCTCGCCACCGCGCTCTGCGCTGAAATACGACCCTACGTCCTGCCCGGGCCGGGAGAGGGGGGCGAGGCCCAGGAGAGAGGGAGGGGGGCGAGGCCGGCGTGCCTGGGAGAGCGAGGCCAGGGAGATGGAGGGGGCGAGGCTGGGGAGAGGTCCAGGGATAAATCACTGCTGCTGGGTACTGGAGGATGCTGATAATCCACCCCGGCTTCACGTCTTCTCAACACACACACACACACACACACACACGCACACACACACAGGTATACGCACACACACAAACACATGACTCATGTGCACACACTCACACTGTCTTTCACGCACACACAGCACAAATCAGAGCGCTTGGCCGTGGACAGGGCTGATGTGTGGGGCTTGGCGGAGCCCATTGATTGTGGAGGCTGAGGGCGGGCCGGGCCATAAAGCAGGCAGGTGGAAGGATCTGGAGAGCCCAGGAAAACAATTATCTGAGGGAGGAGAAAGCCCATTCATGGAGGAATGATAAACACAATGAAATATGATTGGCTGACAGTGATGGATGATGTGTCTCAGAGGGCATTCTGAGCTGGGTTTATACACTGTAGATATCTCTGAGCTGGGTTTATACACTGTAGATATCTCTGAGCTGGGTTTATACACTGTAGATACCTCTGAGCTGGGTTTATACACTGTAGATATCTCTCAGCTGGGTTTATACACTGTAGATACCTCTGAGCTGGGTTTATACACTGTAGATATCTCTGAGCTGGGTTTATACACTGTAGATACCTCTGAGCTGGGTTTATACACTGTAGATACCTCTGAGCTGGGTTTATACACTGTAGATATCTCTGAGCTGGGTTTATACACTGTAGATATCTCTGAGCTGGGTTTATACACTGTAGATATCTCTGAGCTGGGTTTATACACTGTAGATATCTCTGAGCTGGGTTTATACACTGTAGATACCTCTGAGCTGGGTTTATACACTGTAGATACCTCTGAGCTGGGTTTATACACTGTAGATACCTCTGAGCTGGGTTTATACACTGTATATCTCTAAGATGGGTTTATGCACTGTAAATTGTACTCTAGGTTTTGGACAACTCAATACACTGTACAGACTCTAAACATGTTCTTCTCTGCGTGTGTGTATCTGTGTGTGTACCTGCGTGTGTGTATTTGTGTGTGTACCCGCGTGTGTGTGTGTGTGTGTGTGTACCTGCGTGTGTGCCAACAGACGACGGACGACATTGTGTCTTCAGCGGAGTGCTCCAGTGACGACGAGGACCTGGAGGAGTGTGACTCTGGACATGCAGGTGGGCTGGGAGGGGGGTAGTGCCTGCCTGGTCTCTCTCTCTCTCTCTCTCCTTTCTTTGATTTGCAACTGAGGATCTTCTCCTCCAAGCATCACGCCCCATGGGAGCCTCCAGTGTAACTTCAAAAGACTTCCTAAAAGCAACAGAGAAAGCGAAGGGGTAGCGTCGAGGGTTGAGTGTATGTAAAGTTTAAAGAGCTCCGGGCTCTTTGGAGGAGGATGAAAGCAAGGAGGGCCCTCCTTAACGTGCCCTCTGTAAAAAGTCCCTTTAAGATGTTGTGTACATCCTCAAACTGGAAGTCACCACTCCGTGCATATAGTCTTGAGATCCCACACGCCACATAGACTCAGACGAGGGAGAGCTCCAGTTTAGCTCGGATAGAACACGAATACAAAAGTTACACTTCGCTATGGGGCCTCTGGTTGCTGACATGGTGATGCGTTAATACTAATTTTGTTCTCTCAGCATTCAGAAGAGAGCCAACTTTAAATGAAAAGTACAAAATTAGTATCAAGCTCCATGTCGCCGTGCTGATGCTTCAAAATGTATCTGTCCTGTACACGATCTGAGTTCCTTGCTGTGCGTGTGTGTGTGCATCTTATCGACAGATGATACATTTTGAGATTCTTTGATGAAAGAATACAGATGCTTCCAGCATAGATAGTGTGATATGTGTAGCAGACTAACTGCACCAGAGCCACTTCCTCTTCCTGCTCTTCTTCTTCTCTTGTTTGTTTCTTTGTTTTCTCTCCTCGGAGGCTCGCCTCCTTACCTGAAACATTCTAATAGAGAACAGATATCCTCCAGAATTTCTGTGCACATCTTCCGTCTCTCGTCCCCACACATAGTCACCGGGTGTTGATCCTCTGTCGTGTCAGATCACCCCCAACACAAATAACTGTAGCTCTGATAAACAGAGAGGCACTTGTTTTGAGAGTACTTTGGGTTTAAAGCTGCTGATGGATGTCAAGCTGTTTGTCGTGGGCCTCTTGTCTTGGCCAGCTGTGTTTCTGGGTAAGAACAGGCTAGAGAGAACCTTCTAGTCTGGCTTCTCTGAATGCTTAAACACTATGAGGACTTGTAGGCCTAGCGTTATAGTCTTTCACAGCTAAAGCTTTTTAATTGCAGGGCCGTCCTTCAAAAACACTATTCTCTCCAGCTAATGAATGCTCTTCTAATCTGGCTAAATACGCCTGGGCCTATTATGAAACATATGTCCACTTTCTAGACCACAATGCTGGCAAATTTCATTTGGACCAGTTATTATCGAGGCTACGAGATTATAGATATGCAGGACCACCCCTCCTCTCCCTCCTTCTAAATGTGTGGAGAGAATTTGTTATTAATCCCCTAAGTCTTCTCTCTGGGCATGGTCACCTTGTAAGCTTTATCGCTGTGCAACACCGTTTGGGTTGTGGCAAATGCACATTTGCAAAACATTCCTTTATTGCATGGTCTATTTGATGATAGCTATTGTCAGGGGAAGTAATTTTCTCTGGAAACACATGCAATGTTTACTCCAACGTAGCACGTACTGTCTGACTTAGCATGAATTAACAGTTCTTTTCTTCAACCGCAGACATCCTGAGTTAAACGGGCGTGTTTGACAGCTTGTCAAAGTTTGACATCCCATTATTTCAACAGTTTAATCCCAAGCTTTCTCAAAAGGAAAAGTGCAAGTCAGTAGTTTACAAAACCTGTAAGATTTCACTTGGTACCCCTGCTCATATAGTGGTACATGTTCTAGCCATATAGCCATACATTCCACCATGCTGACACAGAAATTCATATCCTCATTCGGATCCTTTTCTGCTCCTGGTTCTGTCAAGTGATGCATGACATTTTATTGTTTTTATTATGATTTAATAACATTTTGGGTTTTCCTGGTGATGCAAATGTGGACATCTCTCCTCGGTGTCGACCCCAAGTTGTGTTGTTTATGATTTGAGCTTCAGTTTGAACTCCTTTCGGTTCAGTTTTCTTTGTTGTCCTCATTCGTCGCACATCTTCCAGGATTAAGCCCCTCCTCCGTTTTTGCCTCATCTTGTGCCGCATGAAATTTTGGTGGTTGGAAAAAGAAAAGAAAAAAAAAGACAGTACTCTTCCTCATCTTTCTGTTCTTGTCGTGCCATGCGGCTTAACCATCCCCATCTTCAAGACTTACATAGGAAATGAAAGGCAACAAAATCTTTTCTTGCCATCACCCTTTTTTGGCCTTGTGTAGGCAACCCCATTCTGTCTCAAGAAAGTTGTGAGTGAAAGAATGACCCCCAGTCACCCCCCCTCCCTCCCCCCTCCCTCCCTCCCTCCCCCCCCCCTCCCTCCCATCTTCTTTCTCAGCCTTTCTGCATACACACGTCTGTTTTGAATGCAGATGGCATAAAAAGACTTTTATTGCCACAAAAGTATATCTGTTTTTCTATTCTCTCTGTCGCTCCCCAGTAGAAGGTGTTTGTGGCATGTGTTGGACTGGACAGTAGCTTAGACTACCCCTTTCCCCTGTCAACCTCGAAGCTCCTCCTCTTCTGCGCATGCATGGATTCCGATTGGCTTGCCATTTTGTGTGCTTCTCCACCCATCCCTCTGCTCTCCGGCCCACATGCCTGCTGTTCCTCCTGCGTGTTCAGCAGGCTCCTGCTCTGCCCTGTGGCTTCAGTGATGTCCCCTGTCTTGTGTCTGTGTGTCTGTGCTTCATCTGTCTGCAAACATGTCTTGTCTCTCGCATAAATGTTTAGTCTGTTTAAAACCGTTAAACCTGGCCGCCCCTCGATCCTGAGTGAGTTCCACAAGAAGGCGACAAAACGACAAATGTATCGAAAAAAATATCGACACAATTTCATACCCGGAACCACATCTAAGACCAAACTGGATCCTATTAACATTTTAACTCCAACTCTCATTAAAGAAAGCTCTAATAGCTTTAGCTTTCATTAACAGGTTTTGACGAGGTAGACCTATCGTCAGATCGAAATCATTGATTCTCAGGGCAGATTCCAGTTGAAAATTCAGCACACAGAGTACCCTAGATTTCCTCGGCGTCTCGGTGGAACGTGACCTGTGAACGCCGGCGACACTAACACGCGATAACATGCGTCTCCAACGCCACCGAGGCGTGTGACACGAGCCCGTTAGACTCTGACGAATAGACACACGCACACACACACACACACACACACCTAATGGAGATGTAACCCAGTTCCAGATGTCCCTCCAGCGCGCACGCTCCGTGGAGAGAGAGGGGGGGGCGGGCCGTTCTCCCCCGGGGACACGGGTGTGATTGAGGGCGACGTGCCCCATGATTCCCCCATCCCGCCACACCGCGGATGCGAGGGGACCGGGGGTGTGAGGGGGCGATGAGGAGTGAAGTACGAGCGGACCGGATCAGCGCTTTCCTGGGCCTTGTCCCGGCCTCCGTCAGGCCCCATCGGAGCGGCTGTCACCGCCGTGCGGCCCTCGCATCAGTTTAAAGGTTGTTCAGCTGACACCTGTCTCGCTCGCGGGAAGGTAAGCTTAATGGTCCTCCGACAGGGGAGCGGCCGGGCCGGGCCGGGCGAGGAAGGCTAATATGTAGCGGAGCAGCCAGCCACATGATGACGGATTAAGAGCTATCTGCCACACATCCGGAAGAGGGGAGGGGGGGGAGGGAGGAAGGGAGGAAAGGGAGATGAGAGGAGGGGAGAGAGGGGAATCCTGGGTAGCGCGCGCCTCTCGCTCGGCCAGAGGTGTCATCTCCTCACAGTGACGGGTAGAACCCTGCTCCTAGCCCCGCCTCGGAGAGTTGCACAAGTCAGCACTCACACTCTCCCCTCCTGATTAGCTCACACACAACACATATTCCCCTCCTGGTTAAAGATGACTTGTTATGTCTTGACAGTCCTGTCCAGGCTTCAGCCTGTGGCCTTTCCTGGAAGCATCCGGAATAATCCGTAGAGTGTCTCTTTAAATGTGTTGGCAGCAGGAGTTGTTGTTCTGCTGGAAGTGTTGCAGCAATCAGCTCCCTACCTGCAGTGGCAGAGGTGAGGGAATGTGCTTCAGAAGGGGGCCTCTGGACACAATAGGATTTCAAGCCCAAAGCACTGACTCACCTGCAATCTGCAGCTTGAAATCCCATTGACTCAGTCCAGCTGCGTTGCGGAACGATGCACTGGCTTCCCTTCAGCGTGTCACACCTCAGGATCCTAGACACACACACACACACACGCCGGTGGGATTCATCTCCATTCGGAAGTCTCAGCAAACACTGGATGAAAAACGAAGATTAGGCCAAGAGAGGGAGAAAACAACGATGAAGAGAGAGAGGGAGAGGGTGGGAGAGAGAGATGGAGAGAGAGAGAGGGTGGGTGGGAGAGAGGGAGAGATTGGGTGAGAGAGGGAGAGGGTGGGAGAGAGAGAGGCGTGAGAGAGGGATGGAGGCTGGGAGAGGGATGGAGGGAGAAAAGAGGGAGAGAAAGAAACAGAAAGAAAGAGATGGAGAGAGAGAGAGAGAGAGAGTGAGAGAGGGGGAGCTGTGAAAGTGCTGCTCTGTTTGTCCTGTGCTGTATGGCTGCCTGAGCCTGCTGAGGTAGTCTGATCGTAGTCGCTTTATTTGCTTACTGTAAGTCTCCTGAAAACGACACATTCAGACTGAAGAATTAGGCTGAGTTACTGCTCTGTGGGAGCATAGCCTACAAAATTGTTTTTGTACTGTTCAGCATAACGTGAGGTTTGCTTTTGGGGATTTCGATTATGAGTTTTTTTGCAGCATAATGTTATGTTTTTCTAGCTAGCATCGTCATCTCTGGCAACTGGTTATTCTGTCTTGTTTTACACTTGTTGCAAGAAGTCTTAGGAGAGCCTTTGCCTTGTTACTTTGAAAGCTTTCCATACTTAATCTCCTTTGGTAAAAGATTCTACATTGCTTCAGGTTTGCCGAAGTGTAGAATTGTTTGCAGAGATCAGGAAGGCTTAGCACAGAGCCCCCCCATCTTGACACTTGCGCCCAAAACAAACGCTATCTCGTTAAGCAAACCCATTAGAATGTGCAGTGTTTGTTCTGCGCACCATGCAGCGAACTGTGTAGTGCCATAGGGGAGCTAATCGAGGATTAACGTGTTTACAAAATCGTCAAGGTTCTCCGTTAGGCTTTGCCCGGAGCACCTGACTGGGGCGGATCTCTTGGATGCAAAGGTTCTGTTGATCCGACGGGAGAACTAACAATACCTGTAAACAAAACAGACAAATCCTTTCGGGCAGACATGCAGAACAAGTAGCAATCAAGGGACGACGTAGGGGGGGGGTAGGTAAGATACACAGATCCTCCTCTGCCATCCTTTACTCAGGCCTGATACTGTTTATATAGCGGGAGCTCATTGGAGCGTAATGATAACCGCGCGGAAGGAAACGATAAAACGCCATTAGGCCTACTGACCACACCGCAGGACAGGGAAGGATCTACTCTGTGTGTTGGGTTTTCTAAACTACATGACAGATATTCCCCAGTAGTGGCACTAGATGCTAACAGCATCTGAGCAAAGACGGGTAAATTAAAAATGCTAATTCGGAGTATGTATTTTGTGCTGTCATTCACGTGAATAAACACACACAAACACAACCCAGTGTAGTCTGACAAAACAAGGACACCCACTCTCTGTGTAATCGTGTAAACGGCTCGCGCTATCAGCCCGCAGCACAGGAACTAACACTTCAGCTCTGAAGACTAATGCGATCCTCACATCCCTCTGAATCACCAGGGGCGTAAATATACTCATCTCCTTGTGCCCTCTTGTGGAACTCCTCCGAACACTGTGTTTGTTTACCTGTCGAACGAAGGCTGTTGGTTATGCATTAGCCTAACTTCAAACTAAACATTAACTTTAAATTAGACTTCTTAATTAACGGTACTTGAACTGGATTAATTAGATAGATAACTGGAACTAACGCCAAATAACGTTGGTTGTATATCTTCCACGGCCTTGTTCCAGCCGACATCTGGTAATTCGTGTTTATTTTATTTGCCATAAATCAATACCTTACAGCCCTTGGTGCAGTGATCTTTAACTGACCTCTGACCCAGTGACCCCCAGCTTGTTGTACTGTAATCACATATTACTCTCCCTAAATGCAACTTACTTATAGCATGCATAAACCTAACCTCTAATAGTCAAACCAAAATCTGTGTAGTATCCTCTCTCTCTCCGACGTCCACCCAGACTGCACGCGCTGTCCTGTCTTTTAAAATACTAACAAGAGATCTGTATTTCGTAAAGAAAGAACTAATAATATCAAGGTATTATTGTTAATAATATCAAGGTATTATTAGTTACAAGAAGGTGGTGACATTGACCCCCGTCCTTTTCCCTGGTCTGCAGTGTGTGCTTTCTGGTGGTTCATCTGATAGTTTGTGAGAAAAAAAAATGCCTTTTTCTTCCTTGCTTGCCAATTTGTTTTCTTTATCTGTGTTTGTACATATATGTCAATATACATATATGTGTATATATCTGTTACTTTTTTTGAAATTGTTTAAACTACCTCTTGATGATTTAATAATTTGCTAAGAATTACTATCAATATTTTTCTGATGACTTATTCGAAATTTGTTAACATCTTCCTTTTTTCTCGATGAGTTTATCGACAGTGGTGCTGTGTCACTCCACTGATCCAGTTGGCTTTCTACAACCTGACGAGCTGTTTCACTAAATGTACAAATTTATCGAGAAAAAATGGAAGATCACTCCAAAACAGTCCCTCACCACAATCTGTGAAAATCTTTCCCAACTGTTTTAACACTGATCTATATTTTTCCTATTATCAGACAGCTATTTGTGATAAAAAAAGACATAAATTGGGATTATCAATAATTATAAATGATTAATTTGTGCATGGCAAAGAAGTTGCAGCTTAGGGTTTGTAAAACTGTCAGTGTTGAGAGTGCTCTTCTCTTCTGTTCATGGGCATGAATATGCTCACTGTGTGTGTCCCCATCCCTTCCTTACAGCCAAAAGCTCTAACGCAGCCCGGCCGCTTCGTGTCGCCTTTACATGGACATGGCAACTGACGTACACATTCACCCCCATCTATCTCATTTCCTTCCTAGTATGTTCATAGGATGCCCTCCCCCCCCCTCCTCTTCCTCCTCCTCCGCACACACCCCCCTCCCCCCCTCCTCCTCCTCCTCCTCCTCCGCACACCCCCTCCCCCCACGTAGAGATGTTAAGATATGTACAGTCATCCAGTCGTTCATTACCGATGAACAACCTAAAAAGTCGTGCGAAAAAATAAAGAAAACATTTTAAAGAGTTAATCAGACTGTAGATATTTATGGAGAGGTGAAACGGGAGCGTATTTGTCAAAGCAAGACTTATAGATGTACAGTTTTCTTTTTTATAAAATAAGATGACTATTAAAAGAGAGTAGAAAAAAACCCCTCCTGAACAGAATGGTGAAGGATTATTTTTCATGTCATGATGTGTGGATGTATGTGTTGTTGCCTCCCTGTACCATCCTGTCTAAAAGAGAAATAATTACAAATTAATCAAAATTGTTAAAAAGAAACTAACCTAACTTGTCCAAAAGCATTCTTACACAACTTTCTTTTGTAAATTTTTTCTTCCTGCCAAAATCATGCGGGCAATTTGTTGATGTAAGTTGACAAAATTGATGGTATGCTTTCTGCCTTTGAAAACTATTTTTGCTTTTATGATTTTCCTAGCTGACTTTATTTTTCCTCTTCCTATCAGTTACTAATCCCTCTTTGGATAATATCTATTTTTGATATCTCTACCTGTGGCTTTAGTTTGTGAATGTTTACAATGTTTGCTCAAACTCTAAACCGTGTCTGCATTGCCTTACTTATTTTCATTTCCTTTATTTATTTTGTATTGTTTTCTTTTTTTCCGTTTCTAGAGACTTGCATCTCCTTCTAGTTCCCTGTTTGTGCGCCTTTGCAGTGTGCAAGCTACAGTAGCACCTTGGCAAGAGGTTTCAGCAGTGTCAACCAACACCACCATGTTTCCTGCTCTCACCCTAGACACCTAAAGTAGCATCCCATACATGAATAGCACCAGGAAGAGATAAAGAAAGAGAGACAGAGAGAGAGACAGAGAGAGAGAGAGATGAGGAATCTCTAGCTGTAGCTAGCCTCCTGCAGCAATTCCAAGAGTGGGATTGCTGGAAGAAAGGAAGAAAAGACGAAAGAAAGCAAGAGAAAGATGAAAACATACGAGAAAAGAGCAAGAAAGAGAGACATACTGAAAGAGAGAAGGAGAAAGAAAAGAAAAGAGAGAAAGAAAAGAGATCATACTCCCACATTCTGGTTGACACCTAAGTGAGCACCTTATAGAAAGAATGACTCGGCCTTTCAACATTCAGGTGTTGGTGAGCTGCTGGTTGACATTTTGCCATTGTGGTGTCTGTATAAGAGAAGTCAAAAGGCGAGGGGGCGTCCAGGTCTTGAGAGCCCACTCTGACCTGCCGCAGGAGGACAAAAGCTTAATAACTGAATAACACTGAATAACTGACAACATTACAGGATGTTAGAACTAGAGGAGGACAAAGTCAGTGTATTTAAACCATTCAGCCTTTAATAAAGGTCATTTCAAGAATTCATGGGAGAGAAAAAACATCAGGGGACAAAAACACTGATTTAGTGTGTTTTGAGTTAGTTGTGTGGTGACCAAAACAGCAGATCCAGATGTTGTAATGATGCTAAGATAACTCTGAACGCCACATGTTCTTGGGCAGTAGCAATTTAAGTAACATAGCTAGAACCTGTACTACAGAACTTGTTGGCTCACCCTCAGGTTGCACAACCCTTGAAGCCTTTTGATGCAGTGTAAACATTTCATTTGATTTTTGTTTGGGTCTTGTTTGGTTTCTGGTTTCATTGAATTTTGCACTGTTACAGTATTTTCCGTTCATTTTATTTCCTTTACATTCATTATGATTTTTAAATTATTATAATTTGTTTCTGTTTTAATCAGCTTTGCCGTTGATGTTGTTGATTCTAGCTGTGTTTGATGCTGTTGTGTTTGTTGTCTGGTGTCTGGGCGAGTACTGACCTGTTCTTTCTCTGTTTTCCCTCCTAGGAGGGGAGTTAGTGATCCCCATACTGGTAGAGGACCCCCTAGACACCCCTCCCGTCTCCCAACCCTCCCCCTTCATCCCCCTCCCTCCTACCCTCCGCCCCGTCCTCACCATTATCGAGATCACCCAAGAGTCCCTGCCACTGGCCACTGAGGCGGGGCTACCTTGCTTGTCGGACCGAGGCAGCGATGATTGTGATGGTGGTGATGATGATGATGATGATGATGGCATGGTGATTTCGGGGTTTGGCTCTGGTGAAGCTTTCGACTCTAGCCTGCCCCCGACTGACGATGAGGATTTTTTCACCACCTTCTCCCTGGTAACAGATAAGATCTTGACCACGTCGGCCTATGAAGGAGGCTACAAAGCTCTCGCACCCAAGTGGGAGGCCAAGGACTTGAGGCCTAGCAAAGCCTCAGAGGCGGGTAGGACTACCCCCGCCCTGCCTCTGCCTGATCCCAGGGGCACCGTGGTGGCGCCAGTCCCCTCAGACACACCGCCCAAGTTGCCCGCCGGTAAAATGAACAACCGCGAGGTGAAGCCCCTCCAGCCGGACATAGTCCTGCTCCCCCTCCCCACGGCCCCCGACCTGCAGGGCACCAGGCCGCGGGGGCCCCTCGTCACCTCGCCCATGCTCCGCACCGTGCCTGCCGCCCTGCCCACCGTGCCTAGCGTACGGCGGGTACCCCCGGGCGCCTCCGAGGTGATCCGGGAGTCGAGCAGCACCACGGGCATGGTGGTGGGCATCGTGGCAGCGGCCGCGCTCTGCATCCTCATCCTCCTCTACGCCATGTACAAGTACAGGAACAGGGACGAGGGCTCCTACCAGGTGGACGAGACGAGGAATTACATCAGCAACTCGGCGCAGACCAACGGCGCCGTGGTGAAGGACAAGGCGCCGAGCGCGGCCAAGGGCACCAGCGCCAAGAGACCAAAAGACAAGGACAAGGAGTACTACGTGTAGGGAGAAAAAGATTCTAAAGGTCCATCATTCCCAACGACGTTTAAAAAAAAAGTATGTAACGAAACTGGTTGGAATTTAAAAACAAACTGTTGACAGTACCATATTGGGAGCTGCGATTTCAAACCGGGGGAGGGACTCCTCTGTGAACTCAATGAGTCGTCGAACATTTTCAAACGTAACTGTGACTTGTTGAAACTTACTTGCTGAGGTGACTGTGACAAAGTAGCTGACAGGGACGATGCGGAGATGTCCTGCCTGACCCAGTGACGTAGTCCAAACGACAGTGTAAGATATGTCACTGGTCACACGGCTGCCCCAGAGACTGTTGGGAGGTGTGTGATTGTTGGCGTCAACAACCGTGTCCGTTGTAACCCCTGTAAAATACAACCACCATCATTTCGGCCATTTCTGCGCTTGCATGTGAGTTGTATGTGACGTGCAGGCATTTGTGTAAGTGAGGGACCTGAAGAATTATGATTGTCAGAAAAATGGAAAGACTGAAACTTAAGTGTCCAAAAGGGAAGGCTTTTCAGTACGTGTTGCCAGTGACGGTGTGAGGTAAGCTGTTCGTCGACATGGTATCTTTCTTCGATCGAGGCATAGAGAGGGATGAGACTTTGTCGCTGCAGTTTGTCGCTGCTGTCCACACAGTGCTCAACAAATGCTCAGAGAGAGGCAAAATAGCAATGTATCTCAATTTGTCTTTATTTTTCCTCCCGATCTCACATACAGATTTGATTGCTATGCATGACGTCCAAATTCTAGGTGGTGCTCAGCCATGCTGGAGAGGATTCACAAAATGGCAAAATGCAACATTGTTTTATATTGAACTTTAGATTCCCGTTATAACATTTCCTTTCTCAGTTTTCCCCAAAGACCTCCAGTTTTAGCCATTTATTACGTCCTGTTGGTCCCATTTTCCCATCTCTGGAAGTCACTGACAGATACTACATCATCATATCTGGAGGTCTGCTACAGTATTGAGACCAGGAGGCAGAGGATTTACCTGGAATGAGGATATTGTGAATTGTATCTGTTGTCACAGTCAACTGTGTCGAAAACAACAAATATGTTTACATATTTTATTACATCATTAGCCGTTGTAATTTGCCGCTCAATATTGTACATAACATTTGAGTTTCCGTTGTTATTTTTTATTTATTGTACAGACACTCATTTAGTGGTGTAGTACACGACAGAATCAAACCTTTGTTGTTGGGAGAAGCTGGGTTAGAGCGTTGTACGTATTTGCATATTTTATAAAAGACAGGAGGAACATGTTTTAGGTTAGAAAATCTAGTCTTTCTGGATGGTGTTTCTTCGCATGGATATGTGACTACCGGGAGTTGTCAATGAACTAGAAAACACCCCTCCCAAATAATGTATTAGGGACTCCTTGATTCCTGATTACTTTATTGTAATTATTTTTCATTTGAGATCAATTGGCAAGGAAAATAAAGATGCTGAAGGATTTGGAGACCCATAACTGGCACCTTACTGACATACAGGTGTGGTTTAGTTTTTTTAATTGTGAAGTCTATGTTTCTCTCTGTTTTTAAATGTTATTTTACATTTATCTTTCTCTGTTGCTTGTGCAGGTTTATTTACAATTTTCTCATTTTCTGACAGTTTGTGGCCGGAAGTTTTTTTATTATTTATTACACAAATTATTTATCTGTTACTTTTTCATTTTGCGTTCATAGCAAACCTCAAGTCCAGTGTGTACATTAATTTATTTTTCGTGTTGTTAATGCTTTTTAAATGATTTAATTACTGTTTTTGCTCCTTTGACTCCAGACAATTCCCAGCAATAAAATGTTCTCCCCAAAGTGTTCAATGGTACGCTGCGTTCTCTGAATGTTGCCAAGTGTGTGTCTGAATCGGGTCCTCAGGAATCTAGACCATACACCCCTACCAACACTTCAAATGACCTCCACACAAAGGCCCGACACGTCTCACAATTTCCCTTCTCACCTGGGCTAAATGGTCCTACTGCTGGCGTGCGCTCACCCTGTCAAGCAGAGCGAACTGGAGAGGAAACGCCAGAGCGGAGAAACAAGTCGTGCTTCCTCCAGACGCTGGTCTCTTACAGATAATGTGATCAGGGCTTACGGTGGGTTATGACTTGGTGAATGGCCACCACACCTGCTCGGCGCCCTGCTTTAACACTGTCCATATTTCCTGCAAATGGGCCGCATAGTCCTGGTCATTACCTTGGAATAGCCTATTGATGTAAGTTCTCAGAGCCCCGCGTTTGAGTATATTCAGCTAACACAATGAGAACATGAACACATTCATCCTGTGAGTGGCCTGGGGATAAGGGGCTGAGAGGGATTTTTATGACCCATGAGCTACTTCTCATTCTCTGGGAGACCCTTACATGGTTTCTTGCATTCAATAAGAACTTTGTCTCGAACCCCATTGCTGTGTACGGGCAGGGTCTGAGTCTGCAGAATCGTCCCTGATCACATGGTGGTGTGAATCCAAACCGGGCTTGTTAACAAGACAGTCGGGATGTTTAGTACCCATGGTGACAGTGGGAAGGGACAAGAGTTGTGTTGTGGTTCAGTAATGACCTAGACGTATATGCAACAGTGAGATCACTCCACGTTGCACAGAGAAAAAGATTCACAGGAGTAGTTCTCCCAAACCGCAGTCCTACACAAACATATACCAGCACAGACAAGCGTATACCAGCACAGACAAACATATACCAGCACAGACAAACGTATACCAGCACAGACACAAAATAATGTGTTAAGTCCCTAGAAGCTTAGTCTTGGTTTTAAAGATATTAACTTTCAACTGGCTACGGTTCATAAAGACTGCATACCTCTGACCTATAGAGAGGGGGTAAGCTCGAAGGTTCATGCCCCAAAGCAAACCAGGTCAGTTATAAGCCTTCCAGTGTCTTCCAGTTGTATCCTCAGTGGGTCACATGGATCTTTTAGGTTAAGTACCAGGTATCTATTCTAATCAATAGATATTCAATATTCAAATCTTGTTGGCCAATATATCCTAATCACTGTTCTATGTTAGATCGCTCCAAACCGGTTGGATGTACCGGGCTGACGGAGGGGCTAGGTCAGAAAATATACAAATGCATTTTCGGTGGTTGGCAATTGTGACTGATTGCAGATAACTTTTCGCTTCAGTGAAATTGGCAGAAAAGGATTACATCCAACAGTGTAATAACAGTGTAATAACAGTGTAGTAACATTGTAATCACAGTGTAATAATGACATAATAACAGTGTAGCAACATTGTAATCACAGTGTAATAATGACATTATTTCAAAAGGTCAAAAAGGTTGTTTATGTCAAACAATATCAGAGTATGTCTGAAATGCCAGGTTTAATTTTGGCCGGTAAAAAATATTATTGACTGGTCATTTTTTCGTCTACCAGCCATTTTGGCTGGTAAGCCAAAAAGTGGATTTCGATCCCTGAATAACAGTGTAATAACGGTGTAATAACAGTGTAATAACAGTGTAATAACAGTGTAATAACAGTGTAATAACAGTGTAGCAACATTGTAATCACAGTGTAATAATGACATAGTAACATTGTAATCACGGTGTAATAAGGACATTATTATTTCAAAAAGTAAAATTGGTTGATTTTGTTTAATCCATTTTGAGAGTGAATTTTAAGGTTGTTTATGTCAAACAATATCAGAGTACGTCTGAAATGTCAGGTTTAATTTTGGCCGGTAAAAAATATTATTAGCCAACACAGGTATCTTGTATCTTAATCGACAGAAAAAACGATTGATGTATGCTGATGGGTTTGCCTCATGTCGTTGTTTGACTGAATAAACTGAAGGCACTCTGCGTGGGTGAGAAGTTGACATTTTACCAGATTTGTAAATAGGCTATTTGCAGAGATGGGAAGTAACAAAGTACAAATACTTTGTTACTGTACTTGAGTAGGTTTTTCCGGTATCAGAATTTTGAACCTTAATGATGAGACACTTGAGAATGATCACCGAAACCTGTCATCATCCAATCACGGCCTCACGTGCATCAGCATACGTAATAACAGTGTAATAAGTGTTTTTAAACATGAGTATCTGTATCTACTCGAGTGAAGGATTTGTGTACTTTTACCATCTCTGGCTATTTGTTTACGGCGAGAACCACAGTCAAGTCTCCACCGTACATTATAGCCTATAGCCTTTGTTTTAAAAATGTTCTCAAAGGTTACCATTCTCTAACCGTTTCGAGAACAGACAAAGTACCAGTAAACTCTGTGGGATTGTTGGCTTTCAGCTGTCTCCCTGGAGTCCGAGAAAACCTGCACTGAGCAAGATGGTGATCAAACCTGACAAGTCCAATATGAGTGGATTCGACCTTAACGCCAGGAAGATAAAGGGCAAGAGGCTGTGCGTGTGTGATGTGTGTGTGGGCGCGTTTGCATATGTGTGTGCGCCCGCGTGTATGCGTCTGTGCGTGATGCTCTTATTATTCAGCTCCTCGAGTTTATGGGGTATGATCTGCACGTAGCTCCATCTTTTAGTTTGCTCTTCAGACCTAATTAACTGGAGAGATATGAACGCAGTAAATCTGGAATCTAAATCTTCGGTTCCACTAACAAAAGCGAGCAGCTCGTCTCCGCTCAGCAGTAAACACTGCAGGCTGCGGGGGAGCGTGCTGGACGGACAGTGCCACCTAGAGACTACGTGGGAGGCAGGCTCCGCTGGAACATTTGTATGCTGAGCTTGGGAGAATGGCTTTGTCTGCATCCCCAAACAAATCTCCCGGATTACTTCTGTCTCAAAATAGGAGCAATTAGAGTCTATCCAGAAAACTATCTATTGACGTGTGGCTTTACCTGCCGGTGATAAAACATTTGAATACCCCCAAACACACAGAATATGACTAACAGGGTTATCTGTTTCCATTAAATGAAGACTATAATACCCACATGGGCAGAGCCCAGATGGGTAAAGGTTCAGAGGGGTGCTCTGGCGGAGACTGAGACGAACGTTAAATTGGGGTTCAGTGGAGCTCTGCAGCCAAGGGTATTGACAGGGGTGAGGTAAGAATCTCTGAGTGTGTTAGTGTGTGGTTGGTTGGTTTGTGTGTGTGTGTGGGGGCGGCGTGTTAATGTGTGTGGTGTGTTCGTGTGGTGTCTATATGTGTTGTGTCTGGGGAAGGATCTGGTCCTGGTTGAGCTCCACTGTGAGATTGGATCCAAGAACAATCCCAACGAAGCAACAAGCAGCAGCAAGCTGCTTCCATCCCAACCACAGGACAGACAGACAGGCAGGCAGGTAGACAGACATGCAGGCAGGTAGACAGACAGGCAGGCAGGTAGACAGACATGCAGGCAGGTAGACAGACATGCAGGCAGGTAGACAGACATGCAGGCAGGTAGACAGACATGCAGGCAGGTAGACAGACAGGCAGGCAGGTAGACAGACATGCAGGCAGGTAGACAGACAGGCAGGCAGGTAGACAGACATGCAGGCAGGTAGACAGACATGCAGGCAGGTAGACAGACAGGCAGGCAGGTAGACAGACATGCAGGCAGGTAGACAGACATGCAGGCAGGTAGACAGACATGCAGGCAGGTAGACAGACAGGCAGGCAGGTAGACAGACATGCAGGCAGGTAGACAGACATACAGGCAGGTAGACAGACATGCAGGCAGGTAGACAGACAGGCAGGCAGGTAGACAGACATGCAGGCAGGTAGACATACAGGCAGGCAGGTAGACAGACATGCAGGCAGGTAGACAGACATGCAGGCAGGTAGACAGACATGCAGGCAGGTATACAGACAGGCAGGCAGGTAGACAGACATGCAGGCAGGTAGACAGACAGGCAGGCAGGTAGACAGACATGCAGGCAGGTAGACAGACATGCAGACAGGTAGACAGACATGCAGGCCGGTAGACAGACATACAGGCAGGTAGACAGACATGCAGGCAGGTAGACAGACATGCAGGCAGGTAGACAGACATGCAGGCAGGTAGACAGACATGCAGGCAGGTATACAGACAGGCAGGCAGGTAGACAGACAGACAGGCAGAAAGGCACACACACGAACAGGAAGAGAACGACAGACATGCCGACAGACTTCCTGCACAAGCGCTCATGGGAAGCCTCTTGAGAACCAAGCTGCTATAACCAGCTCACTCTCAGACATCAGGGCTGAACACATGAACGTGAACACATGAACTACATGAACACATGAATGGCCTGAGGGCTTCAGGTTGCACTAAAGGAGTCTGATTGAACGGGTTTGTAATGCAAGAGATGCATGTGTTGTTGTCCTGGAGAGAGAGTGCTGGGTGGGTGTGTGAGCTCATGCAGACACGAGAGCAGTGCTGCACACTTCATCACAGCGAGGTGCTTTAGAAACACGGGAGGTACCCTCTATTCACGAGTGACCTGGTTTGACAACATGAAGCTAGTCATTGTGGAGTCCAATATAACTTGAGACTGGAGAATGTTTGTGTGTTTACTGTCAGTCACTTGCTGCCAGTTTTGAGGTCTCCTGTGTAACAATCAAGACGCAACAACACAGCAATGACCTGATTTACCCGCCTCTCTGATTTTATCGTGAGAGAAAACATTCAATAATTCATCCGGAATTGATTTGAATATGACTGACCTCCTTTGAATACATTTGAATGTAATCCAAGCCTACCTCATTTTGGTAACACTTACAAAATATATGTTTTCTTTCTCATACATATGCAAATTAAGATTACCGTTGGGTGTTTTTTGACAACGGAAATCCAAACAAAACCTTAAAATCCTTGATTTTATTCATCATCCACTCACAGAACCGAATATTTGAATGAAACTGCTTGAATAAGGAGGCAGTGTAAATGGCACAGCTCTGTCCTGGAATCTAGCTCCACTTGTCCTCTACTGGGCTGCCAAGCAGCTGTTAAGCAGTCAGAGCAGGCTTTAATCAGAGGTTCTAACAGCCTTTTGGCTTGGATGTCTAACTGAAACACGCTTTGGTTTGGCCAAGATCAAGACATCACTACGCCTGGATATGGTTCAAGAACTCTTCTGTGTTGGTCCAGTCCTTTTGACTCACCGAGGCCTTCACAGACACGTCCATACTTCCTGCCCCTTCATGCTGTGAGGTGGAGAAGGTCAGCCTGCAGAAGAGTCTCCTGTAGGGGACCCTCCTCACTGGCTCTGGTGAGAATGTGATGGAGACCAACGTGGGCCCTCAGGGGGCCAGCACAGCCAGGGATCACGGAACCAAACGTCTTCTTTTAAAAACGGGTCAGTGTTCGGGACGCTTCAGTGGACTCGTTTGCTCAGGGTGCTGTGATGGGAGGGTCGTGTGTTTGAAGTTGCAACTTTACAGTGAGGCTGAACTGAGGGGGGCCTCTGGAATAAGTGAGGCTGAATCGAGGGGGGCCTCTGGAATGTGAGACTCTGCATGGACGAGGGCAACACCAGCAGACAGACCAACACCTCGACATGAACGACACTGAAGTAGAGAGAAACAAACTATGTCACAGAGGTTTTTATTATCACATATATTCTTAAATGTCAATAGAAAATATACATCTTTAGTGCTTGTTGGCGATTCTTTAAAAAAACACTGCATACGGAATTTAAAGGATAAGGGACGATTATTCCTGATGGTAAAAAAGACAAATACAAATGTTACAGCTGTGGTAAAAAGGTTAAGCTAAAAGACAATTATTTGTCAAACATAATAGCGTAAATGCATGAACAAAGTTAAAAAGGCACCACAGTATCGCTAAAAACTAATATATAAACAGTCACAGTTAATTGCTTTAGATAACATAAAATGTTGGCATGATAGAGTACAAACGACCAGTAAAGAGGTAAACAGGAGACTTCAAACCGTGTTCTTTGTTATAAACTGCAACGGTGAGCGATAAAAAACAACTAAAGATAACATTGAATTTAGCTTTAGAAATGCTGTAGGGCCATTTGGCTTCCATTCCAGCGCTCCGTACACTCCGGGCCACACAGACTTTCTTCTTTTGCACATTCAGATTCACACGCATAAACACCTTGAGCAGCCGTCGTCGCTGAGCACCTCCAGGCCTTTCAGCACGTAAACACTCCCAAGGTGACCTTGTTCTGCAGAGCACCACACAGCACCGCCCACAGCACCGCCCACAGCACCGCCCGTTCCCCCGGCTGCAGACTGCTGTGTCTCCTCTCCAGGCCCCTGGGGGCAGAGTAGCTGCCAGGTTCAGAGCAGGTGAGCACAGGGTGAGCAGGTGAGTAATGGACTGACTGGAGCACCATGTGTCGAGGAGCGTTGAGGGAACGTTTGGCCTCACGCTGGAGCGTTGAGGGAACGTTTGCCCTCACGCTGGGTTGACTTCTTGGCTGTCGGCAACGTTTCCCAGAGGGGTTTGTGTTGAGCACGCGTGTGAGAGTTTAGCGAGGGCACGCTGGGTCTAGGTGCTGACGGAGTCCGACAGACCGTTGACGGGGGTGCCGCGCTCTGCAGGGAGGCTGCCGGTCAGCTCTGATGACAGGAGGAGGGGAGGGGCTGAGGGGCGCCACAGGAAAACACAACAGGAGTGTGTGAGTTGTGTGTGAGTGGTGTGTGTGTATGGTATATGAGTTGGGTGTGAAGAACAGGGTTTTACAAATAATAATAAATAGTAATACACGTATATAACAAAACACCTTTAACCACAGCAATGTAGAGTTCATGGGAAATGTGAACCTCACTCACAGGAGGTGTCCAGGTGCAGGGGGCTATGGAAGAAGCTGCTGGGGCCTCGTATGGTCGACGACATGGCAGCCAATCGGATGCTGCGAGAAGTGGCGTCCATTTTCTCATCCTGAGGGAAGACGGCAAAGATGTAGATCGGCGTCGCAAACGACCGACATCATTCACAACACACACACACACACACACACACATCACACGCACACAGTCACACAACAGGAAATAGCATCTGTCCACCCTCCAGGAGGGGACTTGAGAGTGGATGTTTGGAGAGGTTCTTTAAAGGGAGCTGCGTGTTGAGGGCCAGGACCACTGTGGTGAAACACACTGCTGCTCCTGCCAGCAATCAGACTTCCTAAAGACTTCCTTTCACTTCCTCCAAATAACCCCTCGGGTGGGTGGCTGCCATTAGGCTAATGCAATCACTGCTAAGCACTCGATGCACGAGTCAATGGGAAACCCTCCTCGGTGATGTGTGAGATGGATGCCTGTTAAGAAGGGACTTATTTACAGAGGCTGACGACTGTGTGGACTCTGGGTGCCAATCTAGCGTCAACGTTGAGATGCTTCTGTGGGCCCGGACCACACAGAGATGAATACTGTGTTTGAGACAGATTGTCTCCCTTCACCCCCCTCCCCCCTCCCCCCTCCCCCCTGATATAAAGAGTGGGAGGTTGCTTTCTAAGCTTGTGTGTTCTGGATTACCGCAAAGACTGCGGGCCTGTGTTCAGAAGGGTTTTATTACTTTTATTACTCGCATTATTGTTTTTATTGATTTTATGTAAAGCACCTTGAGCTGCAATTCTTGTACGAAATGTGCTATATAAATAAAGTCTTCGTCATATTCTTCTTCTTCTTCTAAAAAACGCATTCTACGCCTGCATACAAGACATTTCACGGCGCCCTCCAAACGCCGCCTTGATTGGGTGAGTGTCTAGTGGTTGCTGTGGGGGCGGGGGCTTTACCCTGTACTCCCGGATCTTGCGTTTTGATTCGTCCAGCTGGTGTTGAAGGTCTCCGACGATGTCCTTGTACTTCACATAGCACTCATCCACCACCTGCTTCTGGTGATGGGACTCCTGGGAGAAGGTGCGTCGCAGACATTTACTGACACAGAAGGGAGGATGTTAGAGACACACTACATGGAGGAGCTCTGCTGTCCTACCTCCAGGTCTCGGATGTTGTCCATCAGACACAGTTTCTCCGGGACAGACTCCAGGTGATTCAAAGCCACTCTGGTGCTCTGGAGAAAAGCTCCAGACGTTAGACACACACATACACACTCCTTCACACACACACACACACACCTCTTACACACAGATACAAGCACCTACACACACATATTCTCCTGTCCTCGCGTACTGCAATTTGTGTCAATCACTATACTGTAAGTAAGTGAAGTCTTTAGCAGGAAGTGAGTTTAGAGCTCTATACACCAGCCTGTCCTGTTCCTGCATAGTTCCTTCAAGGAACAAAGAGCTCCAATCAGAGGGGTGTAGAACTGACCAGAGGCCAGCTGTTTCACCCTGACTTACTCACTATAGGCTGAGCTATTAACCATTATTAACGCTTCAAACTTCACTCATGTGATTTGCTTGAGTGTTCCCAGCAGTTTACAGTCAGTATAAGTGATTAGAACCTATACAAAAGAAGCAAAAAGTAAAGTAATAAAACTTTATAGGGCTATATTAGCTACCCGGCTCGAGCAGTGCGGTAGCAGGGGAAAGTGTTACGCTACACCCCACCAGCCTCAGAGCGGGGGAGGTAACATGGGGGGGGTCGCTCCACTGATGAGTGAGCTTGTATAGAAACGCAGCCTGCTGATTGGTGGACAAGCGCCGCACGGTTTCGGGGTCGATAAGCACCGCCATGTTGTCAGACAAAAGATTATAATGGATGTCTCGGACGCCGCCTCCCCACCACCCCAGGTGACTCAGGGCGAGCCAGCCTGCTGTTTTGGGGAACAGTGATGGATAAGAGTAGAGCCCCCTGCTAGCCTGCTGTGGGGGTGGGGCGGTAACAGTGATTAGGAGTGAACGCCTCATCAGCCTGTGTGTTGTTTTCACAGCCCTTAAATGAGACGCTCAGGGTCAGTAAGAGCTGATGTATCGTATTCACAGCTCCGCGGCGCGGGTTAGGGCGGACGAGGACGTGCGAGCGGAAGCCAGTGTGTGTTCTCTCCCTGCTCGGGTCAGCGGTGTCGAGTCAGGCCCCGGTGAGCCACCGTCCTTAGACATGATTCGATGAGCCGACTCGATGATGATTAAATGATGGCCGACGCCTCGCCAGAAGCAATCACTCACCATCTCACCTTCATTACCGCGCCTCGTGGCTTTAGATGAACCGTGTCGTGTGCTCGACTTCTCATCAGAGCTCCAGGAAGGACTGGATTCATTACTACCAACCGTCAACGTCTGACTCGTGAAATAGCCGGTGACCTTATAACCATCCGTGGGGCCCTCTCGTACGCCAGGGTGATATCAGACGTGATGTGAGATGTTCCTCACTACGGTGGCTGAGCAAACAGACCCGCTCACCTTCTCCAGCTCCAACACGCGCTCCTGAGGAGAACACAAGCAGCACAGTTACTCCACGTTCAGTCAGCCCGTCAGTCAGCCTGTGTGCCAGACACTGAGAGTGAAAGTGAGATACTGAGAGAGAGAACGGCAGAGTGAGAGCTGTGTGTTTGAGTGTGCGAATAAACTAAAGTAAGAAGAGTTGTGCAATCTAACAAACACCAGTCATCTAAACACAACACTCACCCCCCTTTCTCTCTCTCTCATCCCCCCCCCCTCTCTCATCCCCCTCTCTCGTTTCCCTCTCACTCTCTCTCATCCCCCTCCAAAGCACTGTTCTGTCTGTATAAATGAGGCTGTGCTTCTTATATGCCACTCCAACACACACCTGCTAGATTGTTCTCCATTTCTCCTCTCCATAACTCCCCTTCCTGATGGTGGTGGCTGTGGAGTGTGTGTGTATACATGTGTGTGTGTGTGTGTGTGTGTACATGGACGAAGCGGGGCCCATCTGTGACAGTGCGTCTGCACCTGCCAGCGTTTGTCTGTAATGAATCAGCCCCCTCAGACCAGACGACGTTTTAATTAAGAGGGATGAGAGTGCAGAGAGTCTACCACACACACACTCAGTCACACACACACACACACACACACACACACACTCAGTCACACACACACACACACACACACACACACACACACACACAGAAGAGGAGGGGCATGTGGGTGTGTTGATGTGCGTACCTGTAGACTCCTCATCTCCTCCTCCCTCCTGTGGTTCTTCTCCAGGAGCTCTGTGATGAGACAACACCAGTGAGAGCTGAGACCTGCACTGCCTGCTGTGTGTGTATGAGTGTGTGTGTGTGTGTCTGGGTGTGCGTCTGTGCGCGCGAGTGTCTGCTGCGTCTGAGCACAAACCTACAGCAAACACACCATCACTCATGAAACCAATCTGAGACCACCTGGCCGTAACAGTGTTGTAGCCATCATCCCCCCACACCGCCCTCAGCCCCGCCCAGCTAAGCGCCGGCCCAGACCTGTGCACCCACACTGAGCCCCCGGCTCCCCCCTGCTCCCTCCCACACTGAGCCCCCAGCTGCCCCCCTGCTCCCTCCCACAGAGCTGGGGAGGAGGGGAGGCGTAGGAGAGGGGGGGAGGTGGAGAGAGGAGGTGACAGATTTATAGATCTGGAGGGGAGGTGGACAGGGGGGGAGGTGGACAGGGGGGGAGGTGGACAGGGTGGGGGAGTGGAGGTGTGGAGGGGGGGAGCAAAATAGCACAGCCTTGTGCTCCCCACATTTAATATTCCATCACCAGTAGAGGAGCTTCTCTATCTCCCTCCTGCCTTGGCTGAGTGGGTTGGGGTTTTGGGGTCGGAGGGATAAGGGAACTCCCTCACCCCGACCCCCTCAGCCAAGACACACCACCTCAGGAATACTCAAACAGCTGCCACTCTCCTGATCACAGCTCCCAGGCCTCGGCTCACCGCTCTAGCGCCGCCCTGAAGGCCGGGCGAAGTGTGCTGGAGCTCCCCCTGGTGGCAGAGGGTGCCAACCAGGCATGGTCTCACCTCCATCAGGGCTCACCTCCATCAGGTCTCACCTCCATCAGGTCTCAACTCCATCAGGGCTCACCTCCATCAGGTCTCACCTCCATCAGGGCTCACCTCCATCAGGTCTCACCACCTTTAGGTCTCACCTCCATCAGGTCTCACCTCCATCAGGTCTCAACTCCATCAGGGCTCACCTCCATCAGGTCTCACCTCCATCAGGTCTCAACTCCATCAGGGCTCACCACCTTTAGGTCTCACCTCCATCAGGTCTCACCTCCATCAGGTCTCACCTCCATCAGGTCTCACCTCCATCAGGTCTCACCTCCATCAGGTCTCACCTCCATCAGGTCTCACCTCCATCAGGGTCTCACCTCCATCAGATCTCACCTCCATCAGGTCTCACCTCCATCAGGGTCTCACCTCCATCAGGTCTCACCTCCATCAGGTCTCACCTCCATCAGGTCTCACCTCCATCAGGTCTCACCTCCATCAGGGCTCACCTCCATCAGGGTCTCACCTCCATCAGGCTCACCTCCATCAGGTCTCACCTCCATCAGGTCTCACCTCCATCAGGGCTCACCTCCATCAGGGCTCACCTCGAGCCTGGGGAAAGTTTCTAAACTCCCCTAAACCCCAGACTTCGACACACTGTCGAAGGCTCTGATCACAAAGCTGATTATCTCGCTCTCTATTTCTGTCTGTCTCGGTTTCTATGTCTCTGAAGATGCAACTTCAATGAGACTGCTGTCTTAGCTTCTCTCTTAGCATTGTTTGTGTGAACCCAGCTGAACCCTGCCTAGCCTCGTCCACCTCGTTAAGAGTCATTATGTGGATTCAACACAGGGAGATGGGCTGTCCTTCACCAAGCACAGACTGGCAGGAGATAAGAGGCCCGAACACACACACATCTTACACACACAGCTTACACACACACACACACACACGATCCAATTAGCTAGCAACCAACTGGACTGTTGACCTGTAAAATAACAAGCTACTTTGTGATCCAACATAAATCAGTCTGGTCCGTATTCTTCCCCTCCTCATCCTCATTACAACATACATGTAAACAAGACGGATGCACACGCAGCCTCCGCTGGTGGAGAGGAAACTTCCAGAAGGTCGTAAAGTGCAAGCATATATATCGTACTCATATATATTTACACACATATAACCCATGTGAGGCCCAGGTGCCTGTCTCCTGTGTGTATAATGAGCCTAGCAGCTTCTGTGTGTGTGTGTGTGTGTGTGTGTGAGTGTGTGTGTGTGTGTGTACCGTCTTGTCGACTGCAGGGACAGCACTCCTGTGTGTGTGTGTGTGTGTGTGTGTGTGTGTGTGTGTGTGTGTGTGTGGTGTGTGGTGTGCTGTGTGTGTGTGTGTGTGTGTGTACCGCTTGTCGGACTGCGGGCAGCCCCTGTGTGTGTGTGTGTGTGTGTGTACCGGTCTTGTCGGACTGCAGGGACAGCAGCTTGCTCTCCTGCATCTCCAGCCGCTGCAGGAGGGTGAGCCGGTCAGAGTCTCTGGTCTGGATCTGTCTCCTCATCCTCCTCTCGGCTGCCCCGCGCTCACACACTTCCCCACACAGCCAGCGCAGCTTCGCCTGACACACACACACACACAGGTGAAGTTACACAGGGGCACGCACGGTGCTCACACACACACACACACACACACACACACACACACACAGAGAGTACACTACCTTGGTGTCAGCCAGCCAGTGGTGGGGGTCTCTGAGGAGTCCAGGGCTGCTAGATAAGATCTGGGAACAAGGTAGAAGCACGTTCTTGCGAAGAGAGGGCCTGTTCACACCTTCCCATAGCTAGCAAAGATACAGCCACGGTGAGAACCAACACTTTGGTGACAAAATTGTCAAAACTCCCGAGAAATCACACGCCTCCCAGCTCCCTAAACTGGTATGAGGGAGTTACAAAATGCCCGATTTACAGCGACTTCACACAAACAAGCGCTTTGAAAGAGGGAGGGAGAGAGAGAGAGAGAGAGAGAGAGAGAGGAGAGAGAGGAGAGAGAGAGAGAGAGGAGAGAGAGAAGAGGACGAGAGAGAGAGAGAGAGAGAGGAGAGAGAGAGAGATGAGAGAGAGAGAGAGAGAGATCGATAGATGAGAGAGAGATCGAGATGAGATCGCAGATATAGAGCTATCGTAGCTAGAGAGAGACTCTAGCGAGAGAGCGCAGAGCTAGAGATCTAGCAGATATCAGCTAGAGATATCTGAGTAGCATAGATCTCAGCTATCTATCTCGATAGACATATGATATCTAGAGACATAGAGATCTAGAGATAGCATAGAGCTATCCGCGAGATATCTCTCGTCACATTAAAGAGATCCTCCCCCCCCCAGACGAGGTTCTCTGCTGTCAGCAGCACCAACACAGTCTGACACTCTACACACTGCTGACACAGGGTGGGAGGTTCGGTGTATGTGTTTGCGTCTGTGTGTGTGTGTGCGTGTCTTGGTGTCTCTTGTTATGCAAGTGTGTGTGCGCGTTTATGATTAGAACTGTGACTGTGAATAATGCTATGTTTTTGGGAGTTGGGGGTGCAACCCGCCGGTTCCTCTCTCCCTGAAACCTGCTGGCAGATAAACAGGTGTGTGACAACAGCAGCCTTAGAGACAGAGTAGGAAGCTGTTTTGACAGTCCCAACCAAGGAGACAAGCACACGCCCACACACCCCCACCCCCACAGAGCCATGTTGAGATGGAGCGTGGACGTGTATGTGTACCCTGTATGTGTGTGAGTCTGGAGCTCTCTCTCTCCTCTCTGAGGGGACGTGAGAGGTAAAGAGTCGGGTGTGCGTGTGCAGGTGTGTGTGTGTGTATGTGTACCCTGTATGTGTGTGAGTCTGGAGCTCTCTCTCTCCTCTCTGAGGGGATGTGAGAGGTGAAGAGTCAGGCTTCTCAGACTCATACTGATCTCTCATTAGGACAGTCACAGCCAGCCTGACTTCCCACCAGGGCAGATTACACCTGAGCGTGCTAGCATCCCCAGGCTGGCTAGCATCACCAGGCTGGCTAGCATCACCAGGCTGGCTAGCATCACCAGGCTGGCTAGCATCACCAGGCTGGCTAGCATCACCAGGCTGGCTAGCATCACCAGGCTGGCTAGCATCACCAGGCTGGCTAGCATCACCAGGCTGGCTAGCATCACCAGGCTGGCTAGCATCACCAGGCTGGCTAGCATCACCAGGCTGGCTAGCATCACTAGGCTGGCTAGCATCACAAGGCTGGCTAGCATCACCAGGCTGGCTAGCATCACCAGGCTGGCTAGCATCACTAGGCTGCTGGCTGGCTAACCTGCGCAGATTGTGTGTGTGCAGGTGTGTGTGTGTGTACCTGTAGTCTGTCTGGGGCGTCCTTGCCCAGGGCTCTGCAGGCGGCATCTATCTCTCCCCCCGCTGTGCTGAGGACCGCCTCCTGCTCTGCCAGCACGCCACGCAGCCTCTCCTCCAGCCCCGCCCTCTCCTCCTCCAGCCCCGCCCTCGCCTCCTCCGACACACGCCGACGCTCCGCCTCCGAGGCAGACCAGCGTACCTGACAGTAGGAGACGGGGGGGGGCAGAGAGGAGAGGAGGGGGGGCAGAGAGGGAGAGGGGGGGGACGGGCAGAGAGGAAGTTGCAGAGAGGAGAGGGGGCAGTTTCAGAGTATTAGAAAAAAAAGAGAAGGATAGACAGACAGTAGACAGGATCTACCTATACAGTAGACAGACAGACAGACAGACAGACAGATCCTAACAGCAGGTTCATCCAGTCCCAGATAAGCAGCTCCAGTGTGATCAGAGAGTCATCTCTCCTGGCTGTCAGGCCGGCGGGGGGGCCACCCAGCCGGGACCAGAGGAAGTGTCATATCAGACATCATTACCTGGCCATTACCCAGCAGCACTACAGCAGTGGTGCTGCCATAGTAACGAGCCTACCGTCCATCCATCCTGCTGTCAGACAGCTGTGATGAGCGAGGGTTAGCTCTGTAAACTCTGTAATGCACAGCCCGTGCGTAGGGACCAGCACAGCCACACCTGTCAGGAGGACTTCATCCACGTCCTTAAGTGACTCACTTTTTCATCCACTTCCTGTTTGAGCTGCTGGTATTTCCTGTGGACGATGCGGTTGGCTTCCTCGGAGCCGGCCAGCTGCTGGGTCAGCTTGTCACACTCGGCCTTCATCCTGTCTAGCTTCACACACAGCGCCCTCTGCAGCTCCTGAGACGCCCCTGCACCCGCCTGAGAGGGGGGGGGACGACAGAGGAGAAAGAACAAGGCATAGACAGACAGAGAGGAGAGACAAAAAGAGCAGAGGATAGAGAAAGAGGAGAGTGAAAGAGGGATTCGGAGAGACACAGGGGGAGAGAGAGAGAGACCGGAGAGCTCAGACACACCCCCACACACACACACACAGAGACAGAGCTCATCATGTTTAAAAGGGGCACAGTTCAAACAGATTGGGCGGCTAGCTACTTAAGCCCATATCCCCAGGCCCTCATCCCCGGCCCTCATCCCAGACCCTCTCCTCGTCAGCTCTTTGAGATGATACCATTAGAGTGAGTGATGCCAGATGATAGGAACATCAGGGTGAGCTAATGGCCAGCGACAAGACTGGGGCATATCTACGAGCCCCATCCTGTCTGCTAGACAAAGGATTCACAGAGGGAGGGAGGGAGGGAGGGAGCGAGGAGGAGAGCAGACCACAGCCAGTCTCCAATCACACTGGACTCTCTGACATCAGTCTCCCATCAACGGAGAAAACTGATGACACTTAAGAAAGGAGAACAGGAAATGCTGTAATTATCAGCTGTATATTCCAGACTAGTGGAGCCCAGTCTGGGGAGGCGGGCAGGGAGGGAGATAGAAGGTTCTGGACTACAGGGGGATACAGTAGGTGGGTGCTGTCATGGCTGGCTAAAACACCAGCAGCTCAAATACTCTCTGCCGGGATGTGTGTGATCTCCACCCCAGTATATAGGGGAAAGCCAACACAGTTCCAGAATCAGGACATACTGGTCACAGACTGGTTGTAAACCGTATGTGTGTGTGTGTATGTGTGTGCCCAGTATGCGAGTGAACGGTGAATGAGTGGTGACTGTACTGCGCGCACGTGTGTGACGGCGTCGTACCTTCATCTCCAGGAGCTGTGCTTCTGTCTGCTCCAGCCTGCTCCTGCCCTCCTGGGCCGCAGCCTTCAGCCCCGCCAGCTCCCTCTGGTGCTCCTGCCTCTCCTGCTCCAGACGTCCCCCCAGCGACGCGCTCTGCTCCCGGGCCTGGCTCGCGCTCACCTGCAGCTCTGCCCCGGCTCTCTGGAGCTCCCTCCTGGAGGCCTCCTCCTCAGCCAGCCTGGACGCCAGCTGAGCCCGGCTGGCTCGCAGCTCCGTCAGGGCGGCCTGCAGCTCCTCCTGGTCCCCCTGGTTCCTCCGGGCCTGGGCCTCCAGCGCCTCTTCCAGCCTCTGGTTCTCCTGGCGCAGACGGGCCTGGCGCTGGCCCTCCTCCTCCCCGGCCTCCCTGGCCTCCAGCAGCTCCTGCTCCAGGCCCAGGCGGCGGCCTCGCGTCTCCGACAGCTGCACGTCCTTCTGGTGCAGCTCCTCCTCGCGCTGGGCCAGGCGGGACAGAGCCTCCGACAGCTCCCTCCTCACCCCCTCCACCTGCTGGGACGCAGCCCTCACCTGGGCCACGGAGCCCTCCCTCTCCTCACACACCTGGGAGGAGGAAGGAGGAGAGAGGGATGGAGAGAGAGAGAGAGAGGAAGCAGACAGAAGAGAGGAGAGAAGAAAGAGAGGAGGAAAGGGGGATGGAGAAAGAGGGCGGATCAGAGCCTCGGAGATAAGGGGGAAGGGTGAGGAGGTCAGGAGTGGAGGGGAGCCCGATATGGAAACTACAAGCGGAGCCTGGCTGTAGATAAAGGACACGAGCAGCCTGTTCAGGCCTGATTGGCTCTCCTCCCCTCAGGTGAAGCAGGCTGTTGTGTGGAAGCCACCGGAACACCAAGGCTTTGTTAGAGCTCAGCTTCTAATCATTTAATTGAGCCTTTAATTCAGCGTTGTGGCTTGTAAGCGGCGCTGGCATTAATTCGCCTCACGTAGTCCGAGCCAGGTGGGAACCATCAGCTGCTGCCAATGAGGAGGATGAAGAGGAGGTGAAGGAGGAAGGCGATTACTTTGGAGGTGAGTGACTACACACATGTGCGAGGTGACTTTCAACTTCAGGAAAGACTGAGTCATGCTCGAAAGTAGGCCAGGGATGCAGGAACAGGAAGCTTCTGGTTAGTGTCTGGAGGCCAAACGAACCGAGTGTGTTTTCGGTTCTCTCACCAGGTGTGTGTGTGTGTGTGTGACCCTCTCTACCCCCTGAGCACCACTGGCCCTCCCCTCTGCTCACTCCACTGTCCTACGCCCAGGGCCCTCCCGGCTCTCTGACCTGCTTGGCCTTGTCAGCGTCCAGGCGGGCCTGCGCCCGTGCCTCCTCCAGCTCCCCCTGCAGCCTCCGGGCTCGCGCCCTCCACTGGCGGACGGCCTCCTGCGCCCGGGCCCTCAGCTGCTCCCTGCTGCGGACACTCTCCTCCAGCTGGGCCTCCGCCTCCTCGGCCCGCTGGGCCGCCCGGGCCCTCTCGGCCGCGCACGCCTCCGACCGCGCCTGGATGTCCTTCAGCTGCTGCAGCATGGAGAGCTGCTGGTGCTCCCGGCGAGACAGGTCAGAGGACAGAGCCTGGGGGGGGGAGAGACACACACAGACAGGTCAGAGGACAGAGCCTGAGAAAGAGAGAGACACACAGACAGGTCTGAGGACAGAGCCTGGGGGGGGGGAGAGACACACAGACAGGTCTGAGGACAGAGCCTGGGGGGGGGAGAGACACAGAGACAGGTCTGAGGACAGAGCCTGGGGGGGAGAGACACACACAGACAGGTCTGAGGACAGAGCCTGGGGGGGAGAGACACACAGACAGGTCTGAGGACAGAGCCTGGGGGGGAGAGACACACAGACAGGTCTGAGGACAGAGCCTGGAGAGACACACATAGACAGGTCAGAGGACAGAGCCTGATGGAGACACACACAGACAGGTCAGAGGACAGAGCCTGGAGGGGGGGAAGACACACACAGACAGGTCTGAGGACAGAGCCTGGGGGGGGGAGACACACAGACAGGTCTGAGGACAGAGCCTGGGGGGGGAGACACACACAGACAGGTCAGAGGACAGAGCCTGGAGGGGGAGAGACACACACAGACAGGTCTGAGGACAGAGCCTGGGGGGGGAGAGACACACAGACAGGTCTGAGGACAGAGCCTGGAGGGGGGAGAGACACACACAGACAGGTCTGAGGACAGAGCCTGGAGGGGGAGAGACACACAGACAGGTCTGAGGACAGAGCCTGGGGGGGAGAGACACACAGACAGGTCTGAGGACAGAGCCTGGGAGGGGGAGAGACACACAGACAGGTCTGAGGACAGAGCCTGGGGGGGAGAGACACACAGACAGGTCTGAGGACAGAGCCTGGAGGGGGAGAGACACACACAGACAGGTCTGAGGACAGAGCCTGGGGGGGAGAGACACACAGACAGGTCTGAGGACAGAGCCTGGAGGGGGAGAGACACACACAGACAGGTCTGAGGACAGAGCCTGGAGGGGGAGAGACACACACAGACAGGTCTGAGGACAGAGCCTGGGGGGAGAGACACACAGACAGGTCTGAGGACAGAGCCTGGAGGGGGAGAGACACACACAGACAGGTCTGAGGACAGAGCCTGGGGGGGGGAGAGACACACACAGACAGGTCTGAGGACAGAGCCTGGAGAGACACACACAGACAGGTCTGAGGACAGAGCCTGGAGGGGGAGAGACACACACACACACACAGGTCAGAGGACAGAGCCTGGGGGGGGAGACACACACAGACAGGTCAGAGGACAGAGCCTGGGGGGGGGAGACACACACAGACAGGTCTGAGGACAGAGCCTGGAGGGGGGAGAGACACACACACACAGGTCAGAGGACAGAGCCTGAAGAAAGAGAGAGACACACAGACAGACAGATGGAGACGTCTGGTATAAAGGGGGAACAAGAGACTCTAGACTCTAGAACACGACGCAGTGTGCTCAAAGGGCCGCTCTCTCTTTTCCAACACACAACGTTGTCGCTGCTCATTTGTTGTGCGTCTCAGAACTCATTTCAACCTGAGCTGAATCAAAGGCTGCCTCCGGAGCCAGATCCAACACAAACACTTTTATGTCTTGCCTCCAGTTTGAACTTCCACGCGTTCCACTTCGCGCTGAATTGAAAACTCCAAGAAGCGAGAGGCGTCGCTGAGACATGTATAAATATTTCTGCCACACGGTCTTTATGTGAACCTGGCTCTGCAGCGTTGTGTGAGGACTATCTTGAGAGGTGACAGATCCTGAGCGGCACGCCTCTGATCTGTCTCAGCCCTCAACTCAGCTGACACATTCAGCAAGAGGAAGTGACACGAGGCTGGAACAGAGGCGCACACAACCTGGTCTCTCCACCTTGGAAGCCTCGCACGCACTTACCCGAGCGCACACACACACACACACATCACAGACGAGCGTGACGCATTCACAGACGCACAAACAACGCTCGTTTGCACAGTGCCCCCACGCACTGACACACACACACAGACAACGCATGCTGTGGCTACACACACTCACACAGACTGACAACAAGACGCACGCACACACACACACACACAGCTACACACACACAGACAAACGCATGCTGTAGCTACACACACACACACCTCGACCTGTGTGCAGAGCAGAAGCCGGTCTCCCTCCTTGCGCTCCAGGCTGGTCTTCAGCTCCTCCAGCTCTCTGAGGGCCGACGTTCTGCTGAGCTGCCCTCGCAGAGCCTGCACCTCCCGCTCCAGCTCCAGCACGTCTGCACACACACACACACACGTCACACGCACATCAGACAAGACACACACATCAGACAAGACACGCTCCCTGTCTGACTCAGTACCGGGGCCCTGGTCTCCTGCCCTGCTGTCCCTGGGCAGGTGGCCTCTGGGCTGGGTGGAGTGCTGGGTCGCCCCCCTCTGCTGCTCCAGCCTCTCCTTCTCCAGCCTCAGAAGCTGCTCACGCAAGTCCTCCACCTGGACACACAGCACCAGGGGCAGAGGGTTACCACACACACACATGAGCACAACACATACACAGGAACACAACACACACACACACACACACACACACACTAGCATGAGCACAACACACACTCACTGAAACTCACACTGCTACACAGACACACACCTGTTGTAGTAGGGTATTCCTGCCTCCCTCTGATTGGTCCAGCTGTTTCCTGGCTCTCTCCAGCTCCTGCTCCAACTGGGGGTCAGAGAGCATGTCAGGTGACGTGTCAGAGAGCATGTCAGGTGACGTGTCCTGTATTCTGTACTCTTCTGACTCCCGCACACTTCTGGAGTCCTGCTCCAGCCGCTCACCTTGGTCTTGTCAGCCTCTGAGCTGAGGAGTCTGATCTTAACCACCTCCTCACTCTCCATGACCCGAGCCTCTCGCCTCCTCAGGGCCTGCAGCACACACACACACACACACACACACACGCTCAGTCAGCGCCTGGATCAGCGAATCAGCACACACGACACATCTTCCTTCAGCACTCGTTATGATCCCATCAGAGCTCTGAGCCGGGGGTGAGAGTGATGCTCAACAGTTCTCCCCCCCCACCACACACACACTTCCAGGACCTCATGGTGGATTTGTACCAGCTCTTAACACACCCTCCTACTCACTCTGTACAGGCTTAGACTGATCGCCGCATCTGCCAGAGAGAGAGAGAGAGAGAGAGAGAGAGAGCGAGAGAGAGAGCGAGAGAGAGCGAGAGAGAGCGAGAGAGAGCGAGAGAGAGAGGGAGAGAAACCTCCACCACCCCAAATGAGTCATCATCCTCATTCCCTCCCATCTGCAGAGCCAGCAGACTAATACCAGCGCCCCTCCCAGCACCACCCCCACTCCCTACCCTTTTAACAGCAAAACTGATTGACTTCCTCTTCATTTCATTCCCTTGTTTACTTACTCCTTAATTTGGGAACAAATACATTATTTCCCATAACCACAGGCCCCATTGGCTTCTCATTACAGTACTGAGGCAGAGAGACAAACAAATGAAGCTTCTCTTATCTGAGCCTGTTCTCTGTGCTGAGAGAGAGAGAGAGAGAGAGAGAGAGAGAGAGAGAGAGAGAGAGAGAGAGAGAGAGAGAGAGAGAGAGAGAGAGAGCTAGAGCCAGCAGTTGGGCCCACCACAGCTGAAGACTGCCCCCTTGTGGAAGAGGCCTGTGCTGGGCTGATCAGGTGAGGAGGACCAGTGGGTTAGGTGAGTAGGTGAGGTAGCTCCTCGTCAGTTTTAGTGAGGTAACCTACATGAAGACCTGAAGGAGCTGTTTGGGAGGGTGAGAAGGAGGGAGGGAGGGATGGGAAGGAGGGAGGGATGGGAAGGAGGGAGGGAGGGATGGGAAGGAGGAAATGAGGGATGGGTCACCTCCTGCAGTTCTTCAGACGTGCTCCCCCGTGCCTCTGGCCGTCTCTCTGTGCTCTGTCGCTCTGCACGCACCTCTCTCTCCATCTCCTGCAGTCGCTGCTCCACTCGGCTCGACGCCTGTAGAGGGAGAGGTAGGCACAGGGAGGGAGAGAGACAGTGGGGGAGAGAGGGAGAGAGAGACAGTGGGGGAGAGAGAGAGAGAGAGAGAGAGAGAGAGAGAGAGAGAGAGAGAGAGAGAGAGAGAGAGAGAGAAGAGAGAGAGAGAGAGAGAGAGACAGACGGAGATGGGAGGGTAAGAGGGAGAGATGGAGGCACGTAAACAGGAGAGATTTTAACAGTGTTAAAAAGACTGTGTTCACCCGAGATATGTATTCATGATCATGCGGGAAGTGTCAAATGTGAACATGTATAATGTATATGATATAGCACAGTGCCTGGTAGTTGAGATGTTGTTATGTTTGCACTCAGCACATAAAATATGATTTTGGCTTTTCACACTATTGTGGATAAAAGTGTCTGGTAAATCATGAATAACATGTAAGCATGCGATCTTCTCAGCTCACCAGATCTTGCTGCTGTGAAGCCGAAAGATGCTCTGCTAGATTCTCCAACGCTCGCCTTGTGTCAACATCCGACCTTAAAAAACAAATAAATGAGACAAGACAAAGGGAAACCACTCAGCATCAGAGTAACTAGCATTAACTACCAAATAAAGTGCCGTTGCCAAAGACAAATATTGGTTATTATTAAAGTGGTTGATGTTAAAATAGATTTCCTACTCATAACACTTCAGCATCACAGATGGGCTCTAAGGCGCCCATCACTGTAAAGCAAACGTCAACACCAGGTCAAAGGCTAGGCTGCAAGGCTAGGTTATAATGCTAGGCTGCAAGGCTAGGTTATGATGCTAGGCTACAAGGCTAGGTTATAATGCTAGGCTACAAGGCTAGGTTATAATGCTAGGCTAAAAGGCCCCAGAGCTCTGTACCTGTTCCTTTTGAGAACCTCTGTGTCCAGGTCGCCGACCAAACGGATCTGGTCGCTGCGCAGGTCTCTGAGGGACTGGTGCAGAGTGTGGATCTGGAGACAGGACACGGACACACACACACACACACACACACACACACACACACACACACACACACACACATGACCATGAGGGACTGGTGCAGAGTGTGGATCTGGAGACAGGACACATACACACATACACTCATGACCATGAGGGCTGTGGGAGAATGGAAGGGAGTGTGGATCTGGACATGAAGGGGGACGCAGATACATGACTTCAATGCATCAGAGCCGTAACAACAGGTTTACTGAGGTTCACACCTGATATTGTCATGGTTACTATCGCCCTGCTCCACATATGTAAAAAGTCCCAGGTGTGAGGATGTGGGAGGATATAAGGATTTAGCATTTGAATGTTGAACCCCAATCAGAAGATCAATTATTCACAAGGATAATAACTATATTTTGTTCACTACTAACCAAGTACTCCAAACTTTGTTTGAATGACCCACTGTTATGGAGTCACAGCACCATCTAGAGGAAGAGTTGAGTATCTACACTCCTCTACATGAACACTGTCGCTCCAGGGATTTATTTGATAGATAATACATGCACAAAGAGTAAATAGAGTATACATATGTATAGACACATACATACATACATATATACATACAATACATGAGATATATTCCTCCCCTAGCTGAGAGCGTCTGAAGGAGAGCGCACACTCACATCGTCTCCGGCCAGTCTGGGAGAACGGAAGCGCACAGTGGCTGAGCGGGATCGCCTCCTGCCCCCAGCCCACTCCGACCTCCCATAATCCTTCAGGGGAGAGGTCGGGTAGAAACGCTGGCCTTCTGCAAACAAGTATTTTCCCCCCATTATGTATTTGATTATGAGGTTTAAACTGACTTAAATTCTGGACCTTTGGCAGTGAAGGGGAGGGGTCGTTGGAACTACACAAACCCCTCCCCTGTCTACGGGCCTGTTTGGCCAGATTAAATCTTGAACTACAGGTGTACAGGTGTACAGGTATCTAGGTCTGGCTCCAGGGCCTGACCTGAGGAGTTTCCCCCCTCCAGATCGCTGGTGTGCAGGGTCGACCCTGAGGCGCTGGGAGCCCGGCTGGGCCTTCTCTGCCTCTGGCTCTGGAGCTGCAGAATAGACTCCTCCAGATCCTCCCTCAACTTGGACCGAGAGGAGAGAGATGTTGAGGAGGAGGTGAGGGACCAGCAAAAGTGTAAGAGAAAGAGGGAGGGGTGGGGGTGGAGAGAGTGTGAGAGGGAGATGGAGAGAGGGAAAAGAGAGTGCAAGAAGAGAGGGAGAGAGAGAGTGAGAGGAGTGGGAAGGAGAGAGGGACAGAAAGTGTCATTGTGAGTATTAGAGCTAGGAGATTCATAAAATAAATCCATAAACGAAAGTGTGAGAATGTGAGCTGGAGTGACATTACAGTATGTATGGTTGCAGGGTTCTCATTGACTTATTCTACCCACCGTTGCCATGGCTTCTGCCTGGTCATCTGTATGTTCTCTGTACTCGCCCAGCATAAGATCAACTTTGTTCAAGTTTCTACTTGTATCCTGAAAAATAAAATGGCTATTAGGGGGTATTGGAACAACTTGACAGCTATAGACATGGATATAAAGATAGGGGAACCTGTAAAGTGCTTGTCAATGTGTTGATTTTCTCAGAGATGACTGCATCGGTCTCGGTTCTGTCTCGTCTGGCTCTCGGGCGTGATTCTCTCCCCCGGGATCGAACGCCTCTCGTCCTTTGAAAGCTGTCCGATTCGCTGGATGATTCCATTGTTTTGGACCGGGGAAGTCCTTGTCAGCGAAAAAAAAGATTTACAAGTCCTGTTATTAGTCTAAACTGTGATTTAATCAGATTATCGAGAAGATACGTTTGTTTACATGGCATGGCCCACGCGAAAGATCGTTGAAAGCAGACGTTTGTTGTAGCTATGATAACGTCGCTATGATACATACGAATGGGTTGGGATGTCTAGTACTTAGGGCTCTTGTGTCACGTAGTAATGGTATCTGATTTGTTTCGGGATTCATGACCCTCACTATATCAGTTAAGCTTGTTAGACAAGACAACTATTGTACTCTAGCTAGCAAACGAAGAAAACTACTGTAATTAAGAGATTACCTTGTTTGATAACGTTGCTATGATGCTGTTATGTAGCTACCTAATCGATGGTGTGTGGTTTGTTTATGATTTTACAATTACATCCAACTAACTAGCTGACAATAGAACACACCCCAGCCAACAAGATATCAAACAATCAGACATAGATAGCTCTAATAGGCTAATCCGACAAGCCAGCTACTTAACGTTCAGAAGTAAACCGAACTGAACTCCAAGCAACAGGTTTGCTAGCACTGCCACTAGCTAGCCAGCTAATACTGTCACTAGCAACAAGTTGGTTCAGGCTTGCAATCTGTTACTAAGATGAGTGGTTAATTAAATGGAAAGACAATTCAGGGATTCACTTTAAACCAAAAATACAATACATGGTTAATGTGCGCCATCTGCTTCACTTACCAGTACGGATTTACTACATCAAAACCTATTGCAGGTCACTTTACCAAGAAGTGACAACTGAAGATGTTCAACTAGCTTCTCTCTGCTATGGCAACTTGAACTGACCGCCTTAGAACAGGAAGACAACAAACCAGAAAATTGTAACGTGATGGGAATTGTAGTTTTCTGAAGAATAGGAGTACCTGAATTTGTTTCTCTTGAAAACTACATTGTCCAACGCTTCAGGGATAGAAATAATATATTGCGCCACCTCTGCCGCTCTTCTTTACAATATACAATCAGAAAAAATAATTGATCAAAGTGGAGATCGTTGGCCAGCCATAAATTATCTTTGGTCACTCACAAAAAATTATGACAAACAAGAAAAAATTCTAACAATAATTTTCACAATGACTATGAAAACTAACAGATATCACATCATACAATTGGGTGTATGTGAAAACTTATTGTATCTTCCATTCAGTAATTATGAAGAAGGCTAGTCTGTGAAACAACTTCGATGAGTTTCACTTCACATTTTTTTACACAAGAGTGTC
This sequence comes from Mallotus villosus, assembly GCA_903064625.1. Lineage (NCBI taxonomy): Eukaryota > Metazoa > Chordata > Actinopteri > Osmeriformes > Salangidae > Mallotus > Mallotus villosus. The sequence continues at coordinate 30,668 of CAEFZP010002025.1, read as the reverse complement.
TACTTAACCAGGGGACGCCTTTGGACGCCGTTAAGACCACCTCTACACCAGTGCAGCGTAGCCTACTACAGTATTCCCTTTCAACCTTACTGTAGCTATCACCACTCACACGGGCGCGTCGCGGTCAATAAGATAACTATTTGTGTAATTGCACAGAAAAGTAGCAAAGCTTTGATTAAAACAAGTCAGGCTTCAACTTCAATTTGCTGCTTTGGCTGGAACAGATGATACATTTATTTGACTGAAGAGAAGATAGGAAAAGGATCAACGAAGCATGCACGTGATAACATATGCGCTGATTATCCTTGTTACCTTATCCATCATCACCTTGGGCGAACCCGAATCCTGCCCAGCTGTTTGTGAATGCTCAGAGTGGAAGACCTACACCATCTCATGCTTTGAACTTGATGTCATCCCAATATTTCCTGCAAACACAGATACACTGTAAGTAGACAGTCCTCAGAACATTTGGGGACTTTTCATTATTATTGCGTATCTGCGTGTGTGCCTCTGTGTGTGAGAGACAGAAAGAGAAAACATTTTAAACTTAATTTAATAGGCCTTAAATACGTATTTAAGGGTACCATTTACTGTAAACATTTTCCACGTTACAGTCCACGTGCAACTTTCCTCAAAACAATTAGATATTTATAATGAGTTAAAATCCCCAGAAAATGTGTCACTGAAAGAAGCATTGCCTAGTTACAGTAACAGATGTTTTTGAGACAAGTGCATATTGTGAACATGCATCTCATTACACTGTCTGATGCAACCTTTAATGGTGTTTTATAATTACAGTATCCAAGTAGATCAAGTGTATTCTAAAAACAAGAAATGGTATGGAACAATTCGGGCAAAAGGGTGAAACAAACAAAAACGTATTATGTTCATATTAAAATATTATCTTGATTTTGAGCTTCAGTTGCTTTGTGTGTTTACATTTTTTCCAGAGCTGTAAGATTACAGTGCAGGATGAATACTCACACCAGCACGTAGATACGTCCCAGATACTGCTATTACTACCTCTATCAAGCGTTCAAAAACATTATTATTGTAAACAGTAAACAAACATCTGGAAGTGGCAGATTAGTGGTCAATCCTGAACCAGATAAAACGAGTGAATACTGAAAAAGAGAGAGCGAGAATGTAGGGAATAAGAGAAAGAGAGAGAGAAGGAGTGAGGGAGAGCGAAAGAGAGAGAGAGAAATGAATGAGGGAGTGAGAGAGTGTGTGAGGAAATCCACTACACAGATCCCTCGGCTGAGTGAGCTTAGCTCTGCCAGCCAGGCAGACTTGGAGGATTTAGGGTCTGACTGACTCTGGTCCTGCCCAACAGAGCAGCTCCTAGAGCAGATCTCTGTCCACCTCCGTGAGTGGACCTGTGGAGGTGATGGATGCACCTTCATCTCGCATGTGACGTGAGACATTAGGAATAGGGTGAATAGGTTAATGGGGGAATTGACATGAATGACTGCAGTGTCTGGTGTGCTGTATATCAATTAGCCTTGTTCCATGGTGTACACTGTATACATGAGAAATCTGTCAGGAATCCGGAGGTCGATGTGAACCTTCTGGAATGGATGGAAAAGGGGGTACACTGTTATGGCTCTGAGAATGTGTATATGAGTTGGCGAACTGTAAGACAGTAGAACAGAGTTACCATGACCTTGGGAGAAGCATGGCATTGTGAAACCTTTCATAGTGGCAGATGTAAAATGACTGTTTTGTGGCTGAGTCTATGACTTCCTCTAGAGCAGTGGTCCTCAACCCTGGTCCTCAGGGCCCACTGTCCTGCATGTTTTAGATTAGCAGGTATGTGTGTGTGTGTGTGTGTGTGTGTGTGTGTGTGTGTGTGTGTGTGTGTGTGGTGGAGGCTCGCCTCGACAGACCCCTCCAGCAGCTGAGATTGAATACTGAGTGATAATCCACATTGTCTATGTCCGATTGTTTTTACACACAAACACATTCCACTGTGGTGCCCTCCTCAACCAGACACCCTCCAGCCCAAACAGCCCTTGCCTTCCAGGGGAGCCATCACATAGCATTACCTCCCCATCAGCGCCCCAATTCAGACCTCCAGACGTCCCCACAGGGCCGTCACATTCTTCATCCTCGCCAAGTTTACCCAGCGTCGACCCGAAAAAGAACGAGAAGACAAGAGAATAGCCAAATGCCCTCTAGTGAAAAGATCTCTGTCAAAACTCTGGACCGAAATAGACCAAATAGACTGCCTGGATTGTTATTCATGTGAGTTAGTGATGTTCTGGTAGATACAGGCCTACACAGAGTCCGTTTCACTCACCTGACTGTCTTTGTGTGTCTCACACATGCGTGTGCATGCGTTTGTCTGAGTATGTGAACGTTGCCTAAGTGAACCTGAGTCAAGTGCTCTGCTTTGTGAGTCTGTTTTCGCGGTGGTATTTTTGCAGGTTGCTCAGATCCATGTGTTGGAGAGAGCTGGAGGTGGAAAGCAAAGCACAGCCGCTCTTAAAAGCCTGCGTAGCGTGACTGCAAGCTCGCTCCGGCTCCAACGCCTGGGCCTGGCCGATGCCTTCAAATACAATATTTACTTTCTGCAGCACATTTCTCAAACACTCAAAAAGAGTGCCATTTGAAGAAAAAAAACACAATGGCCCCACTTTCTCCAAAACTTTAAATTGTTTCCAAACCTCACATAGACCATAGCTAGGGTTACATGTGACCAATTGAATTTACTGTGTGAGATTGAATAATTATTGCTGGAGTTTAAAATGTATTAACTGTTACTGTAATTAATGGAAATGATGACCATGGTCTGACTATTAATTTATGACACAGACCTTTTACTGTGTACAGAAATGGAAACGGTTAGAATTACTTCATATTGTGCATTTCTGAGGTAATCTGTTTAAAAACTCTCTTTACGAAAACACATTAGAGGCATCAGAGTGATCTCAAAACTGAGGTGTTGTTTTGGTCCCTGCTCTTGTCATGCACCAGCTACCCCCACCTCGCTCTGCTGTAGCTCTGCCAGGGAGAGGGCCAGGACACGCATAGCTCAGTGGTTAGAGCATTTGACTGCAGATGAACCGGTTAGCAGGTACAAATCCTCCTGTAAATTCCCATATTAAAACGTCTGAAGGAATTCGTAACACCACGCTTCTCTTCAGTATCCAGCATCTTGATTAGTGGCTGTCTGAGGGCGTTCAGTCTGGTGAGACTGCTTCTGCTGGGATGAGACACTGGTGGGGTTTGTTTGTTGTTATGTATGTGGCCTCTCTTTTGGCTACCTGTAGTCAGCCCCACACAGGTGACATGGCAGATTGTCAGTTCTCCACTGACACCATTACAAATTATGTTGGTTTTCCTCACTTCAAACTCCGTCTCGAGCTTGTTTGTTGTCACAGCCTTTCTCCCTTAATGACAAATTGAGGGAGTAATTTTCTCTAAAGACCGAGTGATGGCCTGCTACTGCCATAATACACTCCGATTGTTTGGGTTTGAGGTTGCGGCGAAACAGCCCGACCAACCAGATGATGATGAGGTCTGCTCTGTGTCCCTGTGTTTGTTTGAGTGTGTCAAAGACCTCTGCCTGCTCCCTCTCCCACCTCTCCTGAGGAACCCCCACGAATGACTCCCAATCCTGAATTAGCCTATTGTTCCACCAAAATGACTATGCATGTACCCCCCTACAGTACCCCTCTAGGGTTCCCAACCCTGCTCCTGGAGAGCTACCCTCCTGTACTGTAGGCTTACACTCCAACCCTGCTCCTGGAGACCTACCTTCCTTTCGATTTCCACACTAATCTAGCACACTTCATTCTAATAATCAGCTGGTTGATGTGTTGAATCAGGTTGTTTACAACTGTGGTTGGAGCAAAAACCCACAGCATGTATCTCTCAGGAACAGCGTCGGAGATCCAAACAGTCACATAGGGACAGGTAAAGTCCAAATGGAGATTGACAGGAACTGTCATTCCTCCTGGTTCTTCTCCTGCGTAGAGGACAGTGTAGGAGATTTTTAAGGTTCCATGACTCACATCACACTGACTATATGCCTGCTGGTGCCTATTAGACAGGAATCTCATTGCATCTCTTAACCTTTGCTACTAACACCCAATCCAACCTGCTAATTAACGTGTTATTTCTATGTAATATAAATGATATCAGGGTGATTTGTAAGAACAGATGCAGCTGCGGTGCCTGAGTCTCTTTCTCTCTCTATTCTCCTCTCTCTCTTATCTCTATTTCATCCCTCACTCTCTATTTATCTCTCTCTCTCCCCTCTCTTTATCTCTCCCTCTCAATACCCCCTCTCTCTATATCCCCTACTCTATCTATCCCTCTCTCTCTCTTTCTCCCTAATCCTCTCTCTCTCTGTATCTCTTTATCCCTCCCTCTCTCTATGCCCCTCCCTCTCTTTCCAGGTTGTAAGCAGCACCAGACCTTATTTATCTTGGCTGAGGGTCCGAGTCCAGTCAGACCTGAGGTTTTGTTTTCCCCTCATGTTCCTATGACACAGTTTATACCGAGCACTTCAAAGACGCCCTTTCATCCCGCCCGCGAGGAAACGTAACCAGCAGAAACACACAAGCTATCAATGTTGGGCCACTGCCTACTGAGAAAGTTGAGAATTCCGTTTGATTCAGAAAGACGTTTATAATAGCAGTCTTATAGTCTCCTTTTCAGGAAGCCAAGCAGTCAAACTGTTGGGCATTGCGCTACCTCATGCACTAAGTCTCAGATTCATCAGTAAATTTCAACAAATGTCTCTCAATAGCTGTCTGTGCATGATTTACCAGTCCAAAAAAAACGATAAAATCGATGTGACAATTATTAACATTGTGGGTAGACCAGAACCTCTGTCTGAAGATGATGTGAAGAGACACTAGTCATATGATACTGAACGTGTCTCAAACCGAACTTTCCATCTTTGTTTTCAAACAGATGGCTTCTGGAGACTCGACTGACATCAGTGCCGGCGGACGCCTTTTCCAACATGATCAACATCTCACGCATGTAAGTGATTCCTCCCATCTGGCGCGCAAAATCCCATGAATGACTCACCTCCCATTCACCTGCTGTCTCTTAAGAAGTCCACCCACCTTCACACTATGTCTTGGGTGGGGCATCCCTGGTGTTCCTGCCCCGCTGTCCTCCACCCAGGCGGATGATGGGCCTTCTGTTCAGTATCACGGCTGACTGCTGATCACTCCTGGAAGTGCTAATGCTTTCCAAGAATAGGAATGTGGATCCTCCCACCGCAGAAAGGCCCAGGCACGAGGAGAAGGCACAGGCACGAGGAGACGGCCCAGAGGATGAGGACAGGGTTGGGGAGAGAGGATGAGGAGAGAAGTTGGGGAGAGAGGATGAGGAGAGAAGTTGGGGAGAGAGGATGAGGAGAGAAGTTGGGGAGAGAGGATGAGGAGAGAAGTTGGGGAGAGAGGATGAGGAGAGAAGTTGGGGAGAGAGGATGAGGAGAGAGGTTGGGGAGAGAGGATGAGGAGAGAAGTTGGGGAGAGAGGATGAGGAGAGAGGTTGCGGAGAGAGATGGAGGAGAGAGTTGGAGGTGAGAATTTTAGGAGAGAGGATGAAGAGATAGGATACAGAGAGGTGGAAGAGGGAGGATGAGTATTACGGTTGAGGGGAGAGATTGTGGAAAGTGGTTGAGGAGTAAGGAGAGACAGTCTCTTGAGTTCAGTCTCTTCCACAAGGCTTATGTCTGCTCCTATAGCTTGCTGGTTGATCCTTAGTTAGTACAACAGGTGAATAGACAGAGAGCTCATGACACCTGTCATTTACATTTAACATCTATGAGTTTAGCAGACGCTTTTGTGACATACAAATAGCGCATTAAGAAAGGACAGCAGTTTGGTTTGTCCAAGGAGAGAAATGTGCTTGTGTTCAAATTACAACCTCATTAATTAGCAAACACAGAAAGAGTACTTGTTATTGTCAAAATTTGTAATTTTGTCTAGGTGTAGGCCAATAGTTTTGTTACAATGAATAGAGTCATTCAATTTTCCAAAAATTCACCTCCCAGTTTTTGAGAAATTAAGTATACAGTAGTTACCGAGGAATAACAAATAAAAGAGCTGTAACTGATGGATGAGAAATGGATCTGTGTGGTACATACCTGTAAAATTACACTTAGCTCTGGAGGCCTATGGCATACTGTAGTTGGTGGTTAGGGTGGGTTTCAGGCTTAGGAACACGTAGATCCTATGGTCCAATTACAGTCTCTTTATTTTCAGAAGGTGGAAGTGAAATTGACCTTCTGTAAAATGGACGGGGTTAATGTAGACGTTTTGTTGATTTGTTGTTTCAGATATGTGTCGGTGGATGCGACGCTGAAGAAGCTGGAGAAACACTCGTTCTACAACCTGAAGAAAATCACACATATGTGAGTATGGATGCCTTGTTCAGCATTCATATCTTGTTATTCAAGGTCAATATTAACTTTTCAGCAAAACACTGTAAAAACATTACCAGAACATTACCAGTATTCAACTCTCAATCAACACGGTTCTAAAAAACAACACAAATGTGTCAGATGTGTACTTAGCATCGCCTGCCACTAGAGAATGTTGAGACGGGCTGTTTTTAACGGGCTTTTTCTCTAATCCTTTGACCAAAAATGGGCATTTACTGTAAAGCGCTGTGTGCTGTCCATCATCGCCTAGCTGCTTCTAAAGAGACAGCCGTAACAACCATGTTACAAGAGATGGGAGACCACATGTAAATAAACGGTTTTCCTGTCCATGCTTAGAGCTTTAGAGCTTGTTAAAGTGCCTCAGATGGAATGTATTCTAAATTATGGGACTAACGTTGATTACAGAGTGGATATACACACGTTGCTACCCTTCAACCGTATATATCACCCCCTCCGTGATATTACCTGGTTTGTAACTTAAGCATTTAAAAAAATATATATCCATACATTTTCCAGGTACCATACGTTTTCCTAATCAATTAGAGATTTCATTTTGTTTTCTCGGATTGATGACTCTGGTTATCATCCCCTCCCAGGGCAGGTTAGACCCCTGCACAGTGCTATGATAGTATGTGTCGTGTGTTGTGGAGACACTATGCTTCCTGTAGCTGCTGAAGCCCAGTAACTGACATCGGATCTGCACCGTCTATTCACTGCTGATTGGTCCGGTTGTGTGCCATACCGCTAATAACGACATTCCTCTCCGGTTTCCTCCAGGGGTCAGACAGAAATTAATGTTCTGCTTCCTGTCAGCTGTTTGTGTCTGGTGGGTAGCAGCTGTAGAGGTAGATTTGGAGGCTGGGGACAGGGGTATTTAGAGGTTGGGGCCAGGGGTATTTGGAGGATGCGTGGAAGTAGTGGCTGGTTCAAGGTTCACTGCACACAGTTCAGACACATACGCTAGGGAACTAGGAGTTCACACACACACACACTGCAGCTCCAGGACTTCACACACACACACACTACAGCTCCAGGAGTTCACACACACACACACACACTAGGTGCTGAGTGCGGTTTCCCAGGTGTGTAAACTGGGGCCTTGCACCACATGGGTTAGGAAAGCAGAGAGCCAGTCTGTCTTGGTCTCTGGCCCTCTTCCAGACCAGGGCACACCAGGGTAAACACACCAATGAAACACTAATTGACCCCTGTTTCCGGAGCTGGACCAATTTTGAGATTTTTCCCCTAATCCTGTATGCACTTTGGCCTGTTTTGTTTGAGGGATGTGTTTGATTGCCGTGATCTCTATCTAGTGTGTGTGTGTGTGTGTGTGTGTGTCTGGCCAGCTTAAGTGTCTCTGTGTGTACTTTACTACCCATGTGTGTGTGGGAATGTCTGCGTGTGTGTGCGTGTGCAGGCCATGTGTGTGTGTGTGTGCAGAGTATGCATAGCATAGCTACTATTGGCAGTGTCAGTACACCTGAAGCACGATCCTAACCTTCAGAAGACCTGAAAGAAAACAGTTATGAACTGTGTCTTCATGAATCAAACCCTTGTATCTACCACCTAATTCTGTCATAACATGACCTGTATGTGTAGTGACTCAGTCATATGATAGTAAAGCTTTAAAATGTTTTCATTATGTTTCCCTGGGGAACATACACAAAATGTTAATTAACAGTTATTGTGTCTGTTTTTCAGAGAGATACGGAATGCTAAAAATCTATCCTACATTGACCCAGAGGCATTCAAGGATCTTCCAAACCTGAAATACCTGTGAGTAGTTATTGTAATTAACTGGCAACAGAAACTACTAGAAGGTTCAGAAGCGATTAGATTCAAAATATTGTGACGCAATTGTAAGTCTCAGCTACTGACAACATTACTTTAATGTTATATAAAGAGATTAGACCTGTCTTCAAATATTTGGCTTGAGGGGGAGTTATTCACCGGTAAAAAGCTGCGGGCTTAGGCCTTAACAAGGGGCCTAGGTTTGATTCCGGCCTGGGACGTTTCCTGCATGTCGTCCGCTCTTTCTCTCCCCATGTCTCTCTCTCCAACTGTCTCTATAAAATTTAAAAAAGGCCCGAAACATATCTTAAAAATATAGGCCTACACATATTTGCCACAGACAATTATAATTGAGCTGTTCTTTCTTTTTGAAAGGCTTCCACAGACAACATGCCTGCTTTCATACCCTCTTCTGTCCTGATTGTAACGGGTGGTGAAGGAGGGACCAGCTAGTCAGGCCTGGTAGGTTATCTAAAAGTGTCTCTCTCTCTGTTCCTTTCAGAGGAATTTTCAACACGGGCCTAAGAACCTTCCCGGACCTGACCAAGATCCACTCGAACGACATGAACTTTATACTGTAAGCATGTTTGGAATCAGGGCATGGTTCATCCTGTACACAAACACAATATACCAGGTGGATGTTGTGTGTGTGTGTGTGTGGGTGTGTGTGTGTGCAGTGGGGACAGTAAAAAATACCCAAATACATGTTCTACGTTCAAGAAATATGTTCATTCCACCTTCCAAATCTATGCACTATGTTTTGTAGACTAGAGTGTGGCGCCTCTGGGATTCAGAGCACATTTTCTACATCCGTCTCACCACATCATTTCCTTTCGATCTCCTAACAGGGAAATTGCAGATCACCCTTACATCACGGAGATCCCCGCCAACGCGTTCCGTGGCATCACCAGCGAAGTGCTGACTGTGTGAGTGTAGTACTAACTGCTGTATGGACATCTAGCTGTCACCTCCGTCAGTTTCTGTGGTCAGAGTCAAAGAACAGAATGTATTTACTAGCCACAGTGCAAAATTGCTATATCTCAGCTACCAGGCAATGTAAACAAGAATGGTTTTATACATAGCAGAGTATGTTAAGGAAAATTTGCTGATTATCTCTAAAGTACATTACTTTGTCATTGCAGAAAGACATGCAGAAATGTGTTTAAGAAGCTATGATGTCAGGCTAATTTGTTGTAAAGTGTTTGGGTAATAACTGTTTTACAGAATGCTGTACAATAATGGCTTTATGGAAGTGCAACATCATGCCTTTAATGGGACCAAGCTGGATGCTGTGTAAGTAGTCTAATACTGTTCAAAGGTCTTGAGCACCCAATATATATATATATATATTTTTTTTAATGTATTATCTTAAATATTTCTTTGTTTGTCTTGTATTTGTGCGGCAGTATTAAAGTACAATGTAGAGAACATTTAGTTCAGTCATTATATCTTAAAGCATTTTTGCATTTAGAACTTTTATTTCAGCCTAACCCTGTTCTGTATATAGTAGGCAATGTGTACTGTATTTACTGTATAAACATGAGAAACTTTCCCTAGTGCTCTTTCTCAAACCCCTGCCAACTGACCCCCTTCAATTTAAAGGAACATACATCAATCTATCATCAAATGTAGTCAGGTACTAACATATCACAGCCACATCACGATGTATTTTAAGATGATGGTATTTCCCCTAAACTAACAGTGGTTATCCTGTACTGAATCCTCATAAATTCATAAATTCAGTATTGTAAAAAATATATAATAGCCTGATAATATTTGACCGGATTCAATCACTTCAATCACAAACAATTTCCCTATAAAGTGTCCATCAGGAAATCAACATCGCGGTACCTCCACTTCCACACCAGAAACAACAAGAACATATCTGGGCCTGCCTGGAACGATTAGATATCTTTCTTTATGTCAGACTAACAGGCTGAATAAAGGATGACAGGAATAATCATTTTGACATAATAACGTTTCAACATCCCCCTAACCTCATCTCCGTCTTTTCGCCTACCCGTTCTCCTCTTTTGTCACCTCTCTCTGCTTTCCCGTCAGGATATTAAATATTAATGTAATATTGACCCCCCCGGTGTAACACCCACCCCCTCCATATCTGACCCTAGTGGATTCCAGAGCCTTAATGAAGACATCGTCCGGCCAAACTCTCCCGTTAGTTTTCAGTTAGTCTTACCACATGGGTGTTTGTGTTGGCTCTGAGCGCGCTCGGTGTGAGAGATGATCCCAGCACAGTGCGACCAAAACAAACAGTCCCCTCAACGGTTTATTATCATAATTAGATTTGGGGATCTTCGGGTACGTACATTAAAGGTGCAGCATGTTCTGGAGGTAACCTCTCCGGTTGTCTGATTTAAAACAACAAGACTTCATCCGTAACGCAACTCCTTATAGCCGTGTCAATAAACACAGATAGGCTACAGGGGCGATGGGGGTGTGGGGGCCAGAAAAGGCGACGTGTCTTGAAACCAGTCTGTATAATTAACGGGATTGAAGGGTGTCGTGTTTGATTTTCTTCAGCTCTTTAAACTTCCCTCTCCAGGTACCTTCACAGAAACAAGCAGCTGGCCAAGATGGACGAGAGGACGTTTGCTGGAACTCTAAGCGGCCCCACGATCCTGTGAGTAGGCTATCCGCCAGCACACGACGGAATCTCCACATCGATCTCGCAAAAGAGATTATTTATCTCAACGAGACTCACCTGTATAAATAAAGATTTGATACAAATGACCGTTCTACATTACCCTACACCCTGTAATATATTTGATCAAATATCCCAGTTTTTGTATGGATAAGATATTGTGTGTTTAAAGAATCACTCATATTTGGTTGATAAATGGAAGACTTTCTTTTAGTAGCCTAGGCCTATTTCTCTTCACAATCTACAAAGAAGTCTTTCTTACTAGAGATGCATGTAGGCTAAGAAGAGAGTATCAAGTCTGGGAATCGTGATAGTAGACTAGCCACAGCCTTCTTCAAAGTGAAAATGGCTTAACGACAGCTGTTCCTTTGATTGGGGGAATCAGACACGGGTAGTGTGCTTGCGAGTGTGGGACAGCCAAACATCCGATCTGCTTTGTCACTTTAGGTTCTTGAAGACACGGAGGAGAACCCTTCTTCCCTTTCATGCGAGTTTAATACAGAAACCCCTCTCACTGGAAATGACATAGGCAAATTCTTATACCGTACACTTTATACTAACTTTCTTTCGACTAACTTGTCTTTGTTTGGCCTAAGGAGTAGCACATTAATCTGCACATTTTCCCTCTCGCTACACGTTGTATTTGAGATGTTGTTGTATCACTTTCTGGCAAGTGACTGCACCACAACCGTGTTTGAGGGTGCACTTATGACATTGTTTTGCTGCAATGCATTATATTGTAAGATATTGTTGCACCTTGCCTGGCAGCTGAGATGTGGTTGCTTTTGCACTGTGCCTGGTAGGCATAATTACAGACCGTTTATTGACTCAGACAACCAAAATACAGTTAGAACTTTTGATAGGCCTACTTGATATTCAGCTTTGCTTTCCATATGCATTTGTATGCCGCTTTGGATAAAAGCTTCTGCTAAATTATTCAAATGTTAAAAAAAGAAAGAAACGGTATTAACAAAGGAGAAAGTAGGATACAACACTGTGGTTGTCTTGTGATCATCGTACTTCCAAGCTGCTTCTCTATGTAACATGTCCTGGTGAGGTCACCGTGATTAGGTCATGCACCAAACATCCCAGAACGAGTGAATCAGACGGTCTCTCTCCGCTCGCATGTCTTGCTGTGTTTTTCTACGGCCTTGCACAATATTCCCTTGGAGAGGAGACACGAGGCCAGAGAGGGACTCAGCACTCTCCGCAGGTCATCATCTGATCCATGTCAGCGAGCATCCCGTGAAATCATCCTTAAAAGTTCATTTTCGCGCGATCGTTAAGAGATAAGAGATTGCCAGATGTAATTGTGAGTGTGTTTGCCCTCTTCTTGGCCTCAGCGAGGGGAAGCTATGATACAATGTACTGTGTGTACTGATAGTGCTAGGATACAGTGTACTGTGTGTACTGATAGTGCTAGGATACAGTGTACTGTGTGTACTGATAGTGCTAGGATACAGTGTACTGTGTGTACTGATAGTGCTAGGATACAGTGTACTGTGTGTACTGATAGTGCTAGGATACAGTGTACTGTGTGTACTGATAGTGCTGTCGTACAGGATGTGTGTGTGAAGGCCTGGTCTCTATAGCAACGTTATCTTTCTGAGTCTCTGGGGTTGGCATGGCAGCAGTGCACAACAAACAACCTGTTCATTAATTGAAAACGATGAAGAACACTCCCCATTTCAGGGGTGGTGGCACAGATGTGTTCACTCTCTTCCAGAAACTCTTGTGTCACATGCATTGCCAGTAACGGGTTGGGATGGCTTAGAACAAGTACATAAAAAAACAGAGACGGTTTTATTTAAGGGCTAGAACGATTGCTAAACATGATTTAAAACTTTACAGTATATTTCCTTTCTTAGTGTACTTCCACGTACTCCACTACTGAATGTGAGGAAAACACATCCACCACACACACACACACACACCCACCCACCCACACACAGACACACACACACACACACACAGAGCTCCCTCCGTGTTAGCGGTGTATCAGTAACCCAGAACAAGGGGAACCGCGTGAAACCAACCTGTATGAACTTTGTGAAAGGCCCTTGTCTGAGCCCTCTCCATCTCTTCCTCTCAGAGACGTGTCCCTGACGGGGGTCACATCCCTCCCCAGCGCCGGCCTCGAGTCGCTGAGGGAGCTGATGGCACGCAACGCCTGGTCCCTGAAGAAACTCCCACCAATCAAAACCTTCAAACAGCTGACCACGGCCGACCTGACCTACCCGAGCCACTGCTGCGCCTTCAAGAACCTGAAGAAGAAGAGAGGGTGAGCTTTCTCACGCACAGCGACGGCCTCAAACGTTTATATTTGATTAATTCAGACTGAGGTCAGTTGTGTTTCTATGGTCCCCGAAAGTGTTTATTTGTCGTCTGAGAAGGTTAGGAACTGTATTTCATCGACAGTTCTTGTATGTGATCAATTTGTCTATTGAAGCTATTATATGAATGAGGCCGAATTGCTCTCCAGTCATATGAAATGCTCCTGTGCTGGGTGTGTATATTGTGTATGATTAATGATCTTACGCCAGCGACTGGGGCAGGTGTGGTACTTCCCCTGTGTGGATGTTGGCGAGGATTAAGTCAACGTTCTGACGCGTTTACCTATAACTCCCTCCAACGCAGCCTTCATTAGCGTCACTCACAGCTGTTATGGTAGGAAGAGACCTGGAAAGGACTAACGACCGCTTCTAAAGAGTAATCATTCTTTCTTTAACTGGCTAATGTAAATAACACCGCAAAGTTACACGTTGAAGATTTTTTTTTGCAAGTGCGTTCGCCAGACTTTTCAGTCACTCACCAGGGCATTTACAAGTGTTCAGTGAAAAACACACAACAAAACACAACCCAACCACAACTTAAGGACCCTTTGTTTACCGTGTTTAATCACCGTATTTCCGTCTACTTCTCAGATATCTGGAGTATGTCATCTGCAACCTGACGGCGTTCTACGACCAGCACCAGAAGAGGTCTGTGGGCTCTCTCCGGGTCCCAGTCCTCCAGAGGGGTGAAACCTGGGGCGAGGTGGCCCAGGAGGAGGAGGACGAGGCTGGGGAGGGAGGCTTCTCCTGGGACTCCCGGGAACCCCGGAGGGACTTCCACAGCAGCCTGCACTACCACCCCTACTTCGGGGGGCCAACCAGACGAGGATGTGGGCTTCGGGGAGACCCTGAAGAACCCCCAGGAGGACAGCAGCCAGGACTTCGACAGCCGCTACGACTACGTGGTGTGCGAGGAAGGCGAGGAGGTGACCTGCGGGCCGGCGCCGGACGAGTTCAACCCGTGCGAGGACATCATGGGCTTCAGCTTCCTGCGCGTGTCCGTGTGGTTCGTCAGCCTGCTGGCCGTGCTGGGGAACGTGCTGGTGCTGCTGGTGCTGCTCACCAGCCACTACAAGCTCTCCGTCTCCCGCTTCCTCATGTGTCACCTGGCCTTCGCCGACCTCTGCATGGGCATCTACCTTCTCCTGATCGCCTCGGTCGACCTCCACACGCGGGCCGAGTACTACAATCACGCCATCGACTGGCAGACCGGCCCAGGCTGCGGCCTGGCGGGGTTCTTCACCGTGTTCGCCAGCGAGCTGTCCGTCTACACGCTCACCGTCATCACCCTGGAGCGCTGGTACGCCATCACTTTCGCCATGAGGCTGGACAGGAAGCTGAGGCTGTGGCACGCGGCCGTGGTGATGCTGGGCGGCTGGTTGTTCTGCCTGCTCCTGGCGTTGCTCCCCCTGGTGGGGATCAGCAGCTATCAGAAGGTGAGCATCTGCCTGCCCATGGACACCCAGTCCACCCTGGCCCAGGTCTACATCGTCTCTGTGCTCATCCTCAACATCCTGGCTTTCCTGGTCATCTGCGCTTGCTACATCAAGATCTACTGCGCGGTCCACAACCCGCACTACCGCTCCGGGTCGAAGGACACCAATATCGCCAAGCGCATGGCCGTCCTCATCTTCACCGACTTCCTGTGCATGGCGCCCATTTCCTTCTACGCCATGTCAGCAGTTCTGGACCGGCCCTCTGATCACCGTGTCCAACTCCAAGATCCTGCTGGTGTTGTTCTACCCGCTCAACTCCTGCGCCAACCCCTTCCTCTACGCCATCTTCACCAAGGCCTTCAGGGGAGACGTGTTCATCCTGCTCAGCAAGGTGGGGCTCTGCCAGCGCAGGGCGCAGCTGTTCAGGGGCCAGACGGTGTCGTCTAAAGGCAGCAGTGGGCTGTGCCAGGGCCGGAGGGACAAGGACAGGAAGGGAGAAGCAGCGGAGGTGGTTCCTCTCCACCTGCAGGAGTGCTCCGCCAACTCCCTTCAGCCTCCCCCTCAGATGCCCAGCCCCGAGGAGAGCCAGAGCCTGGACACATAAGCCCGAGCCTGCGGGGCTCTGAGGACTGGGTCTGTGTTGGATGAGAAGGGGGAGGAGGCCACAGGGAAATCCAAACTGGATGTGTAGGTGGTGGACTGGTCTGGTGAAACACTTTACCGCGAGCCGGTATTCGTTATGTGCTTATGCTCTGAGATTTTTTTCCCCCCAGAATGTTGCCTGACGATTTCATACCGTTCAGTTTGTGGGAGGAAATCTGATTATTCTAGTACATTGAAGACTTCAGAAGGATATCACATTTTATCTGTGTTTTGTTGTTTTAAATCTGAAAGTATACAAAAAGAAACACAGGCTCAAGATACTTGTTTGTGCAAACATTACACGGGGAAAGGACAGCACAAAGTTACTTCATCTCATAAACACACAGGGAAAGATTTAGAACCATATCTACGCATCCCTCCAGTAGAAACACTGAAACCCGACTTTCCTTTGTAGATCTGAGAGATGTCTGGGAGGCTTTGGTTAGAACAAAGGTAAAACAAACAGTGATGTCGAAAATATGACATTCCTAAAACTTCATAACTATCTGTATACATTGTAGATGATAAATAAGATGGCAAATGTGATTGTGTTACTGCGTGTACCTCCAGAAACTAAACGAAAGCAGGAAGTGGCAATAAAGGTAATGTGAGACCATGTGGGAACCATCCTCTGGCCTACAGCAGCAGTAATTACATTACCAGATGAGCATTTTCACAGCGCTGGGTTCATACTTCTGACTCGGGCTGAACGTATTCCTGAGACTCAATTTTTTTTAATAATTTGTCTCTTTTTTAACATTTCTTTGATCATCGTTCTCCAATGTTTTAAGTCATGGCTACTGTTGTCATTGAAGTACATAAAAGAATCACAGAAATACTCTTCTAACATCATTGCAAAAGTTAACATGGGGCCATATTCTCATTGTTATTCTAACAATAGTACAATAACAGGTGTAAAAAATCTTTACTTTAGAAACATTTTGATTCTGGTTCCTGAGAAGTGACGGGTATCGACTTCAACCCAACGCATGAGACCACAATAGAAGACATTGGTACCAGACTCTGAGCTCTTCTGACACCTTCCAATGGCAGCTTAACATCTGGTTAGCATTTCATACGCACTGCGACATTTTCAGTGAAACACAGACATGCTGGGGAACTTTCCTGGAAAAAAGGATCACATCTTTATTTCAAGGCGATAGGCAAGTCTTTGGTTATGCTAAATAAAGACAGTTTGACTTTTAACAGACTGGAAAATCCTACATAAGCAAGACTATAACTTTCAGAGAATGGGAGATAAATATTGTTTTCATGCTGCTTTAGAAGATCACTGGTTATTTGGGTAGAAACGTTAAGACAATACTAAAGTCCACAAATCCAGAAGAGCACAGCAATTTAGGACAGTTCTCATGGCATGAACCGTGGCAGCGACTGCACAGGAAAAAAACTGGATCTACAGAGGCTCAAACAAACGGATCAGTAGTTTGCACTCGTTTATACATCCCTCCTTCCCATTTCCCAGCCATGATCATTCCTGTCCTGGTAATTCAAATAAACCCGTCTCTTCCAACCGCCCCTCAAATAAGCAGGGCAAGGCGCCTCGGACACGTTCACTGGCAGATTGAGTTTTTGAAATCAAGAAAAGAAAAATCACTGAAAGAGGGGAAAGAGAGAGAATAGAAAATAAGAGTTTGAAAACGTAGGGTATGGAAGGGATCAGGAATGTGGTAGCAGTGTTCTTACCTGTGCCAAGCAGCTTGTAGAAGCTTGTAGAGTCGTGGAGGTCAGCGGGGCCAGTGAAGAGCCCTCTTGAGGGGCCAGGCCACCTCTTGGAAACCACTCGTGTGTCCGCCACGGCACTCCAACCTCTCCACCTCAGAGAGAAACTGAAGAACAGATTCATAGAAAAAAAGAACAAATATTCTAGTGAGTTGACTGTTTGAATAGGAGAACCTGACATTAGAAGAAGAACCTGACATTACAAGGAGAACCTGACATTAGAAGGAGAACCTGACATTAGAAG
Source organism: Mallotus villosus (assembly GCA_903064625.1). NCBI lineage: Eukaryota > Metazoa > Chordata > Actinopteri > Osmeriformes > Salangidae > Mallotus > Mallotus villosus. The sequence continues at coordinate 13,408 of CAEFZP010002025.1, read as the reverse complement.
GAGAACCTAACATTAGAAGGAGAACCTGACATTAGAAGGAGAACCTGACATCAGAAGGAGAACCTGACATCAGAGGAGAACCTTACGTCAGAAGAAGAACCTGACATTAGAAGGAGAACCTTAGTCAGAAGAAGAACCTGACATTAGAAGGAGACCTTACGTCAGAGGAGAACCTTACGTCAGAAGAAGACCTGACATTAGAAGGAGAACCTACGTCAGAAGGAGAACCTTACGTCAGAAGAGAACCTGACATTAGAAGGAGAACCTTAAGTCAAAAGGAGAACCTTACGTCAGAAGGGGAACTGATATTAGAAGGAGAACCTGACATCAGAAGGAGAACCTGACATCAGAAGGAGAACCTTACGTCAGAAGGAGAACCTGACGTCTCTCCAGAGCCTTGTAGGATCGTTTGCTACTAAGCCCCCTGCTCTCTGGAGGGCCCTGAAGGAGAAGTCATGACTCATGACCCTCCACACGAGGAGCAGATCCCATTACACTCCTGCTCAGGTGAATGAATAAGCAGTGTGCGTGAGAATGGGTGAGTGTGTGTGGTATAGCATGACTCAGCTACGGTACATAGAGGGCTGCAGACAGTCTCACACCTGTATCGTATTACCTTATTACATTCTTGAAAACGTTAAGCTAGCATGGTATCTGCTAATTTTGTTGTATGCAGAGCTATACAATGACTTAGTCTTTCAATTCAATTAGAACACAGGATAAACACTTATGCAGCCTGACAACTTTTTTGATAGTCTCGCCAAAAACAGGAAATGAAGATGGTTGTGTTGTAATTCTCCAGATAAACAGGGTAACTCGATGCTCATGTCTCTTCCCACGAAGAATTACTGTAAATCAACATGAGCCACCGTAAATAATTTAGATTTCATTTTAATCAAAAGTTTAGCAAAGGCAAAAGAAAGAGCTGAAAGGGTCTGTTCAATAAAATACTACCATCTTGAATTGTTGTTTTCAAAGCACAGCTTTCCAAGTTATGGTCATGAACAAAGATCTTTGATAATAAAAAGTATAGTTATTACATGAATGATACAAACGATATCCCTCACAAACCTTTCTTTGCAACTGCAGTTAACACGCACGATACATGGGAGAAAGCTTAAAATGCTAAATGTTTTCTGTGAATGCCTGGAAACTCGAGTCAAACCCACAGGGCACACATTACAAATGACATGTTGGAAGGGAAAAGACACTCACTAGCTCTATGGTCAATAGATATTTTGACAGAATCGCTACCCAGTTATCCCGACGTGTCAGAACTTTTCCAAGATCTAGAACGATCCAACGTTCTACTAAAACAGTTATATTGTTCCATTGAAATGTTTGGTTTTTCCGATACCCACATCTATATCGTGAGACAACACAGCCCAGTTTTCAGTGTCCCCATTCACCACCACAGAAACACTCTACAATGACCAAAACAAGAAAACAAAATAGCTGAAAACATTCTTTATTTCAAACATATGCAACAGTATGGGGCACAGTTAAAACAAACGGCGTACAACACACAGGCCCCCTCAGATGAGTTCACCTGAACAGGACGTCTTAAAAACCATGATTAAAACCAAGCAGAGCTGAGCGCCGAGCTGGCCAGCTGAGGTCAGATGATGAACCCAGCCAAAAGAAAAGAAAAAGACCACTTAATAGAATAAGAGCACAGTTTGGTGCAGCAATTTTCTTTCCATCTCCTCTCCTCTCCCACCTCCCTAATCCAAAATATAACATTGCCTGAACTTTCAGGAATAAATAAAAAAAAGATAATAACTGTTAAAAGTTATGGATATGGGATGCCCCTACACAGTACTGGTCGACACCATCTGCAGTACTAGAGACACACGACAAGACACACGTTTAAAAGAACAACCGCATGGTTGAGCACGCCAAGGCCAAGCTCACACGGCCGACACACTCTAAACACAGACTCTAAACACAGACTCGCATTGCAAATCTTAAGAATGTTGAAAAGTACAGAACTACACAGAAACAGGGAAAAAAGCTTGCAGCTAGGCATGACGTTTGTACAATTGTATCCATTCTCTGGTTGATTCAATCAATTTCCTTCTTTTTCTTTGAGCCTTTGACGCAATGGTAAAGTCCCAGACGAGTTTAGGAGAAAGCAGATGGGAAGAAATCTTAAGATTCAGCACTTATATTCATAACAAATCATAAGGTACAGCAGAAATTAAAAACCAGGCCTTCACACCATTATTGGCTACTAAAGATCAGAACTTTTTTGTCTTTAGTGTTGGATCTTCATCAGAAAGGAAAAAAATATATATAATTTTTAATAAAAATGTTTTAAAATCCTAACTGTGCCGGTATGGCAGAACACAGTGTGTACCAGTAGAACTGGCTTCATGGAAACGCCTAGAATCCGTACAGTGGCGGGAATATCAGTGAAATGGAATTGAGCGCTCCGGTCGCCCCCCGGTCGTAGAGAAGGCCATGTGAACACAGGCGCAGTACGAGTCAGCAAACACGTCAGCTATGGGTACCACTGAAGTTCAACCGGGGACAACAGATATCCTATCCCTTCAGTGAGGATGCGGAGGACCCAGGCCTGGTCTCGGGCCTGCAGGGCCCGCCTGGTCCCGTCTACATGGGTGTGAGAAAGCGGGTTTAAATGGAGGGGACCTCAGACGGAGCAGGCCTCAGAGCCAGACCTCAGAGCCAGACCTCAGAGCCAGGCCTCCTGCCACCAGGCCTTGTGGAGGTGGAACATCTCGCCGGCTAGTTTTCACTCACTCATGGAGAGCGGCTTCACAGTTTCTAGGTTATTTCTCGAGTTCTCATCCACTCACGCAAAAGGTCTCCTGAATGTCCTCGGCCCCAGGAAACTGACCTGTCTCTCTTAACCAATAGGATAGAAAGTCCCAGTTCCCGGCGTTTTTTTGTGTGCGTGTGTGTGTGTTTATGGGCGTGTGTGTGTGTATGCGTGTGTTCTGTTCTCTACCACTCGGCGTCTCCAATGGCTTTTGAAAAAACGTAATCCCTCCCGTTCAGGTTCATGATCCCGTCCTTCAAGTGGAATTTCCATTTGTTCTTGCTTCTGTGGATCTGAGAAGGAGAGCAGAGGAGGGCGTCAGGAGTACAGAGAACTCTCACCATGGAGTCACCAATTACACCTGGGTGAGCTCACACACAGGATGTCTGCTCTCTGGTTCCTTCCCCCTTCTCTACATCCCTCAGGAGTGTTTACCTTGTCATACTGGCAGACCACCACGTTCTCTGTGTCAAACAGCTCCTGGTCCTCCTCGTCGCTGACGTCGTCTTCACTGTTGAGCGGCTCCTGAAACAGACGAGGAAACGTCATGAAAACATACACATCTTAGAATATCTATGACGCCTGTAGCGTACAGATCGGCTAGAGGTGGTAGCCTCTATTAGCTAAAGCCATCTTCCATTAGCTTCCACAGCGTCACGCTCCCCCACCTCCTCGACCTGCCCGTCCTCGCCGCCATCTTTGTCCTTGTCTTCGTCCTCATCCTCGTCGTACTCCTCCTCCTCGTCTTCGTCCTCCTCCGAGGAGGTGTCCCCGGCACCGTCCACCTGCAGCATCATGGGAGGCTGCTGGGCCGGCGGCTGTGGGCCCTGTGGTGCAGCTGCGCCCTGGGCCTGTGTCACCTGCTGGGCCTGTGTCACCTGCTGGGCCTGCTGGACCTGCTGTTGCACCTGTGCTTGTACTGCTGCTGCTTGTGCTGCTGCTTGTGCTGCTGCCTGGTTAGACTGGGCCTGCATGGCCGCCTGCATCACCTACACGTACACAGACGCACATTCAGAGAGGGGGTTTTCTGAGGTTCTTTCTTTAGTGTATAAGTACTATTTCTAGGCCAGCTCAGCTATATAAGCACAGCTATATTGGAATTCTTTGGTCCTGTTCCTCTTGACAGTTCCCTAGCGGCCTATCTAGACCTATAATAAATTACAAACAAGACATACGGTATGTTGTTTTGGTTGAAAGTTTCTGATAAATCAATTTAACTGTAAATATAACTGGCAAAGGTATCGAATCAAATTTAGCCTCAGAATTTGTGTCAATCCTGAGCGTGAGACTCACCTGTGCGTTCTGCTGGACCTTGTTTCCTGTAAGGACAATCTGCTGGGGCTGGATTATGACTCCTGTCTGCTGGGACATACCTCCCTGGAGGGGATTGTGCAGCACCTGCGCACACACACACACCAACGCACCGCTTAGCTCCCATAACACCACCTCTTTCACAGATCTACTACAGTTCAAATACAGGCAGGGATTTTGCCTCCACCAGGGGGCCTAGAGGAGAACCTGCACTAGGGGGCCTCCACCTGCACTAGGGGGCCTCCACCTGCACTAGGGGGCCTCCACCTGCACGAGAGGGCCTCCACCTGCACGAGGGGGCCTCCACCAGCACAAGGGGCATGTAATTATCTAGATCTAAAACTTTAAAACAACATCCAGCGGTCCACCAGATGAACGTTAGGCCCAGTGGGCATGTGAGGGGTGCGGAGGGCGTGTGAGGGGTGCGGAGGGCATGTGAGGGGTGCGGACGGCGTGGACCTACCTGTGTGATGGGGCGTACCTGCTGTATGACGGGCGCCTGCACGCCACCAGCCTGCATCTGCACCTGCGGCTGGAGCATCATCTGCTGCTGGGGCTGGATGATGTACTGGGTCCCATTAGGAGCACGCAGCACCTGCAGGATCTGACCTGGGGGGGGATTAGTACAAGAAAATCAGCAAGTGAGAGAGAGGGTGATTGGGAGAGAGAGAGGGTGATTGGGAGAGAGAGAGGGTGATTGGGAGAGAGAGAGAGGGCTGTTACCTTGGCTGGTGATGAGCTGCTGGTAGGGGGTGACCCCTGTTGGGAAGGGCCAGGGTTGCTGCAGTAGCTGCTGCACTCTAGAGGACAAACAGAGAACACACACGAGACTAGGACTGAACAAGTGGTAGAGAAATAAAACCTGAACTTTGTGAATAATAAACGAATGAATAAATGATGTGTGAGTCAGGAGCCTCGAAGATAGTATGTAAAAGGTGAGACAACGTTGAAATCCAGCAATAGCAAATTAAGATTCTACTTATGCCCGACACAAACATAACCCATCACCACCCATGTGAAATATCCAATGACTACTTAATGTACACAAGTCAGATCCACAAGGTGTTGTCAGGGTTGTGTCTGTGAGTGGAGGCCTGAACTCTCTTACCATCCCTGTGGTGCTCATGTGCTGCAGGATCTTGGGGTCCTGGACGATGACCTGCTGCTGTTGAACTGTGGACAGACATGAGCAGCTTAGCGATTAAGATCAAGAGGCCACAGGTTCAAATCCCCACTGTAGTTTTAGACAAGAGTTTGCAAGTCATTAGTTAATATGTAAGAGCAATGTGTACTGCTCCCTCAAAATCTGAATTCTTCTAGACAAATACACTATGCAGGGTGGAGATGTTCTCAACATATAGCTCTCTCTCTCTCTCTCTATATATATATATATAGATATATATATTCTCTATAATATGTATTCTATGACTGTATTCTATACCCGTCTGTCTATTTTGTGTCTGTTTAGACCACGGGGTGTCAAACTCCGGTCCTCGAGGGCCGCTGTCCTGCATGTTTTAGATGTTTCCCTGCTCCAACACACCTGATTCGAATGAATGGTCGTTATAACAACCCTTTTAATTGAATCAGGTGTGTTGGAGCAGGGAAACATCTAAAACATGCAGGACAGCGGCCCTCGAGGACCAGGGTTTGACACCCCTGGTTTAGACTATAGGTGTATTTCTCCAGGCTTGTTTCCTGGCCCTCACCTTGCTGGTGCTGGGGCATGAGGACCTGCTGGGCCGTCTGGGCAACATGGGCTTGCTGAGCCTGCTGCTGGGCCGCGGCCTGGAGGGCTTGCTGCTCCTCTGTGTGGAAGCCCTCCACTGCCTTGGACTGCATCAGCTTGTTCTCCCATAGCTACGAGGGGTAGGAGACGGAGGAGTGTGTGTGTGTGTGTGGGGGGGGGGAGGGGGGGGGGAGTTGAGAGAAGGATCAGAGAGAGAGAAAACTGAGTCATCTCACAGAAAACAAGGAAGCTGATAAGATGCTTTACATCTACAGTTGAGAAGGAGAGAGAAGTCAAAATAACTCAAGCTACAGAACAACAGGGCATGGAAGGCCGTTAACTGAAGCTACAGAACAACAGGGCATGGAAGGACGTTAATCCGGTTTATTCCTGCAAAGCTGATTATCCCAAAGGCAGCGACACAAAAAAAAATAATTAAGCCACACACAACTAACAAAGTAAACTGTCACAGAGATGGAGAGAAGGGTTACGGCTCTTCAAGTGTCTATTCACAATAATACATTTACAAAAACGAGTTCTAAATCAATCGGTATTCCTCAATTTCTACATGAGTGTTGGTGTGTCGGTAAGCGTATTGACAGTTCAAGAAACCAGACTGGTTGGCTGAGATTCTTGCCATAATGATGTCCTTGTGTGTGAATAGGGACTAGGATCTGGCATGCGGGAGGGCTCTCATACCGTTTTCAGTTCCATCAACACCTGCTCGTCCACCCCTTCATCCAGGAACAGCTCCCTCACCTCGTTAATCACATCTTCGATCACCGACCTGTACAGTTTAGGCTGAAGGAGAAATAAATTACATTAGTACACAGTAGGCTATATATTATTCATACCCATGCACAGGTATTTCACTTGCAGAGGTTGATATTTTGTTACAATATGCCAATTCATCTTCATGATGTTTGATGTAAAGTTTTTGGGGACTTCGGAGCTGAGACACTGGTTGTAAATGTAGATGACAGAACGTAGTTCTTGTGCTAGTTGATCCATCATTGTCAATATGTCACTATCCTATACGCATGACTTGCACAGATTAAATACATGTTAAACACGGGCAATGTATTTAAGAAATGTGCTTTAAACTATTTTCATGGCCTGTCAAATTCGGAGAATCTACACCGACTCCTGACTGTCCAACGTCGCTTTGGTAACCAACAATTCTACGAAAATGCTACCCGAAACAGCGACGGAAACAGGCCACCGTACTTGTCCCCGGTGGCCGTAACGCGGCATCGGCTCTCCCTCCCCCGACTAGCCTTCTCTGCTCACTATTTAAAGCTCGGCCTGGTGTTTATATGTAGCGCCTGTGACGTAGCGTTGAGTAGCACCTTCCCATCCCGGGCAGTCTATATTAGAGAGCCAAGATGGCTGTATAAAACGAGGCAGCGCAGAGGAGGAGGGTCAGAACGGTAGAGAGCGAAGACAAGGAAGCCATTTTACAGAGCGGCGGTCAGCGCGTAACGCCTCGTGCCAAATATTTTTGATTATTCTAGCCACTACACAATATTTTAAATTTATAAATAGTGTTGCTGTGCTGTTCTAATATACGTTTTCGGGAAGGGGTAGGAAAGAAAAGCAGACAGTGAGAAATGGGTATAAAGATGGCGTTATCCAGGCTAGCTCGTGGAATGGTGGACGTGATGCATTGCTTCAAAGCTGTTTTGGACAATCCTACGGGAATTCAGAGTCACACTTCACTGCGAAACCTTTTTTTAATTTTGACGAAGGGAATTTTTTCATAACAATACGCATCGGATGAGACGGTGCTTTCAACTTGAACGAGGCAAACTTGCTAACAAAACAACCATTGAATCACCCCCCATTCCGACATTAACGTTTGCATTTCTAACCGATTAAATGACAGTCGAGTATACTCGATACTATATTAATACCAAGTATTGCTACCTAGCCTGGCTTCAGGGCAGGAAGAAAAATGAAGGCAACCTCACTCCAGTACAACGTTCTGACGTGCAAGAGGAGCCGAGTAATCTTAAATTAGTTAACTAAATATTAAATGCAAATGTAAAATCAGGCAATTTCTGATGGTACAATAACCAAACGTTTATTTTTTGCTATTTGCATCTTGCAAGCGAGGTTTTGTCAGCTACATAAACCATATTTCCCAAGGCAACCGGTGCCTCCCCACACTCAGAATTCAAATCTGGTTTCGAAAAGAGGCTAAAATGGCCTATTGAGGCACGTATGGCAATCATTTTATTGAGGATCAATGTTGCAAACTAATTATTTCCCCATTGTATTTGAACTGTACTCAAAATACAATCCCTACTGCACTTAACACTTAATTTGCCATAATAGCACCTTTTCACTGACTATCCTTTGAGATTTATCCTTACCACTGGATTTGAGTTAGCCGAGCTCGCCATTACACGCGTAGTGTACAACCACACGAAAAACAAGCGAGGAATAGATCAAAAAGAAAGAAAAAACGACCTAATACAACTGGGAACGACACTTAGAATTAGCCGGCATAACTTTTGTAAATAAAACACAGGTTTTAACGGTCTTATTTACAATCCCGGGCTGTGCTTTCCCAGCAGTCCTTCAGTCTTCGTTGTCCTCCTTTATATACTGAGCGATGGAGCTGCGAGTGCGCGAGACATAGGGCAGGGTCAACCTGGTCATCTCGCGACTTATCGCGTGAAGTTACGATAATTTACTATGTATAGGCAATGAATGTTAAAATGATCTGACATCCTAATAAAAATTGCATTACATCTTGATCTTCAACTTAAATCATAGTTGTTCAAAATATTACCTTTTGCTTTGATGAATTAATGGTAAACTGACACAAAATTCACATTAACTAGACACACATTGGAATGTGCCTCTGAGAATAATGTGGGAAACTCGTTTTCCCCTTGGCTGTGAAGGTAAAACCACGTATTGGCAGTAATTCAGCCACTGTCCTTTGTTGATATATTTAGTCTATTTCATGCTAAACTCAGGCTAAATATTGTTATGTAACGTCTAAATAAACGGTATAGTCCACGCCTTGTTTACCTGGTAGTTTTACCTGCAGGATCAGGGTGATGCATGAACCAGCAGTTCATGTGGTACATTAAATCACTTAAATGTAATAACGCAGCCTTACCACCAGTGGGCGGTCACAGAACATGCCACAATATGTTTGTTTCCAAGAAATGACCCATATTCTCTGCCAAATATCTTCACATTCCATCCGTGTAAATTAGGTTTATATTGTGATTTTGTTTGAAGAGTAGGCCTATCTTATATTTATTTTTTTGGGACGTTTTACATGATTTGATTAATGGTTCATAATATGATAAATATATTATATGTCTAAAATGTTTTTGTTTTTTTGTAAATGAGGAACTATGCAGTTTGTAATGTTTAGCATTATTGGTAGATTGGATGGAGACAGTGATACGCGAAGTGATGTTTGTTGTTGGTTTTCTGTCCGTGTTCTATGAAGCGGACCTAGTAGGCTACTGTAGTAGTTCTACCGCTACTGTAACCTACACCAGCGAAGTCAAGTGAAGCACAAGTAGAAAGTAGGACTATTTGGTAAACCAACCGGCTGTTAAAAGTGGCGCTTTATTTCAATGAACCTCAGGTAGCCTGCGTGTGTATGTCTCTGAAGTCGTTCACCCCCTGAGGTAACATTCCCCAAAAGCACGGAAGGCGAGGAATTCATGTGAGCTGACAAAGAGCTTTACCCCTATTTCGGTCTCCATGGAAACTTGCCTATATTCTGGAGATACCGATGACATGACCGGGTGCAAAGAATTGGGTCTTCATCAGTCAAGTTGTAAACAGCTAAACCCTTGTTTTCCTCTCCTTGTTCAAGGCTATTCGATATCTGAAGTAGGCCTATAGGCTATAGGCTACAAATGTGTGATAGGTTATTGTTGTTATTTGATGTTCGTTTTAACGTATGTAACGCTAGGCCTATCGAGAATAAACGCACTCGTTTAAAAAGTAAAGCAGACTCCCGGAGCCTGATAGACACAGCAGACAATCTGCGGCGCTCCCAGACGCTCGTCGCTGCCTTTAAATCTCGCAGCAGCCAACAACTCGCTGGAATGATGTCCCCTTAAAATGTACAGAATTCACACTTTCTAACATTTTTTGCTGCAGTTGCATAGCAACCAAAGAGAGAGAGAGAGAGAACAGAAAGAAAGGGGAGAGAGAGACAGACGGCTGCAGTTGTTCACGGAGAGCGGCAGAGGACGCATTGGAAGGCAGCGGCTCGTGATTAAGGCAGTCTTGCCTTTAATTATGAATGGACCTCCTGCACAATCACATGGCTCTAAAATGGCAACCGTTACGCAGTGGCGTAGCCAGATTAGTATTTTGTGGGGGTCCCATATAAAAATGAGGGGGGCCACACAAAAATATAATAACGCAATTCTTGAATCTTGTTTAATAAACAATCCAAAACCTGGGGCCCTCAAGGTTCCCTCGTGGCCTACTTTTATAGAGCCATTCGGTATTTATGTATTTATGCACATATGGTAGGCCTACACATGCTTTTCAGGTAGGCCCTAGGCATAGTTTGTGTAATAAAAGAAAAAGTGACTTGCCTTTTGGCTACCTAACCTTACTGCTTGCCTGTATGTTTTACAATTCTGGAACTATGGAATAATTTCACTTGTTTAGTATTACAGGGTTGTACCGACTAGCAAGTGTAAATGCTGTTCATTTACACTTGCTAACAAATCCAGCGTTAGCATCCCATGCTTCTCTTGATGCCCTCGCGCTAACAGAGACATGGATCCTACCAGAGAACACTGCAACTCCAGCTGCTCTCTCTGTCAACCACTCGTTCTCCCACTCTCCTCGCCTAACTGGGAGAGGAGGTGGGACAGGTCTGCTTCTTTCCCCACATATTAAATGCACATCCACCCCACTCTCTTTTACTGCCAAATCATTTGAACACCACTATGTGATGCTAACTGATCCTATCAAAGCATTTTTAATTGTCCTGTATCGCCCACCAGGGCCCCTAGCTGACTTTGTGGAGGAGCTGGACATGCTCCTCAGCGCCCTCCCGGATGATGGAACACCGCTGATACTTCTTGGGGACTTCAACATCCATCTCGATGGAACGCAGGCTGTTGACTTCAAGTCTCTCCTGACCTCCTTCGACCTGACGTTGCTCAACACACCAGCAACCCACCAGGCAGGAAAACAGCTGGACCTCGTCCTGACACGTAACTGTATCACTGACCTAACCTCTGTAACCCCACTACACATTTCTGATCACTACTTTATCCAATTCTCTATCTCTCTCCCTCCAACTCTTCCTACCTCCCCCCCCCTCGTAACTTTCAGACGCAATCTCCGCTCCCTATCCCCCTCACACTTCTCCTCCATTGTAACATCCTCCCTCCCTCCTATTAACGAGTTCATGTCCCACCCCACCGACACTGCCACTAACATGCTGTTATCCACATTAACTGAATCACTTGACACCCTCTGCCCCCTGTCAACTAGGCCTGCGCGATCTTTTCCCTCCTGCCCGTGGCTCACTGATGTTATTCGTGAAGAACGTTCCACCCTTCGAGCGGCTGAGAGGAGATGGCGCAAGTCTAACGACAGTCTTGACCTTGATAAGTGTCACTCCCTCCTCAAATCCTTCTCTACCCATATAACTGATGCTAAAACTCACTACTTCTTGAACAAAATGAACTCTGCCTCAAACCCTCACAAACTTTTCTCTACCTTCTCCACCCTTCTTAACCCACCTCCCCCACCCCCTCCCTCCACTCTGACAGCAGACGACTTCTCTTCCTTCTTTGAGAAAAAAGTTGCTGACATTAGCAGTCGGTTCCCTGAACCAACCTTTCCTATTCACTCACCCTCTATGACTGACCCTACTAAATGTCTCAACTCTTTCTCGGCCCTATCTGAGGCAGAGATCTCTGACCTCATTCTCTCTCATCGCCCCACCTCCTGTCCCCTTGATCCAGTCCCCTCCCCTCTCTTTCAAACCATCTCTCCCTCCATCATAACATTCCTTCTCCATGTCCTCAACTCTTCTCTTACTTCTGGCACTTTCCCCTCTGCCTTCAAACAGGCCAGAGTTAGACCCCTACTCAAAAAACCCTCCCTTAACCCAGCTGTCCTCCAGAACTACAGACCGGTATCACTTCTACCCTTCTTTTCTAAAACAATTGAACGCGCTGTATCTAACCAACTGTCAAACTTTCTCACTCAGAACAACCTGCTTGACCCCCACCAATCGGGCTTCAAGACGGGCCACTCCACTGAAACTGCCCTCCTGTCGGTCACCACGGCCCTCCAGTCTGCCAGAGCGGCCTCGAGGTCATCCGTCATCATTCTGCTGGACCTCTCTGCAGCATTTGATACGGTTAACCATCGGATCCTGCTCGCCAGACTCTCCGAGATGGGCATCACTGGCACTGCACTTCAGTGGATCTCGTCCTACCTGTCGGGAAGATCCTACCAGGTCTCCTGGGGAGGCGATGTGTCTGACCCCCGCCAGCTCTCCACTGGTGTCCCACAGGGCTCCGTCCTTGGACCCCTCCTCTTCTCCCTGTACACCACCTCGCTTGGACCAATCATCACCCTCCCATGGCTTCTCCTACCACTGCTACGCTGACGACACCCAGCTCTACCTGTCGTTCCCCCCGACCGATCCGGGGATCTCAGCCAGGATCGAGGCCTGCCTCACAGACATCTCTGCCTGGATGACCAAGCACCACCTCCAGCTGAACCTCGCCAAAACCGAACTCCTCATCATCCCGGCCAAACCGTCCATCTCCCATGACCTCTCAATCACCCTGGGATCGGCAACGGTGACCCCTTCGTCCTCTGCCAGGAACCTCGGGGTTACCATGGATGACGACCTCCCCCTCACAGCCCACATCGCTGCTGTCTCCCGGTCGTGCAGATTCACCCTCTACAACATCCGGAAGATCAGGAGATACCTGTCTGAGCACTCCACCCAGCTGCTGGTCCAGGCACTTGTCCTCTCCAAGTTGGACTACTGCAACTCGCTGCTCGCCGGGCTCCCAGCATGCGCAACCCGCCCTCTCCAGAGGATTCAGAACGCAGCGGCCCGTCTGGTCTTCAACCTACCCAGACGCTCCCATGTTACCCCGCTCCTCGTCTCCCTTCACTGGCTGCCCGTCACGGCCCGTATCAGATTCAAGACCCTGGTACTGACCTTCCGAGCGGTGAATGGGACTGCACCCGACTACATCAAGTCTCTCCTCCAGCCCTACACCCCCTCCCGCCACCTTCGGTCCTCCTCTGACAACCGTCTGGTGGTCCCACCGCTCAAGACCGCCCGGTCCCAACACAAGCTCTTCCCCTGTCTGGCCCCCCAGTGGTGGAATCAACTCCCCACCTCCATCAGAGACACTGACTGTCTCCCCACCTTCAAGAATAGGCTCAAGACACACTTGTTCCGGGAATACAACGGTACCTAGGAAAGATCTGCTGGACATGATGTTAGTTTCTTCCAGGATCACAAGGACTCTGACTTAGAGAGCTGCTGCTCTTGTCGGTTAGCTGTAACTGATTAAAATTATTGTACTCGCTGTGAGGTAGTTTAC
>CAEFZP010002024.1:25000-29241 GCA_903064625.1 Mallotus villosus | reverse complement strand
ATATAAACGCACACATGGAGAGAAATGGAAACACATTTAGTCCATGTGAGGAAAAAGACCGAAAAGAGACGGAGATAAAGACCCCTGTCTGTCAGTCCCCACGTACGGTGTTGGTGAACCAATACAGGAAAACATTCACTCCAAGGTTTGTCTAGTTCATACATACACACACACATATATATATATATATATATATATATAGCCATTGAAAGGGCATTGAACATTAAGATGAACCTTGGGTTTAGTAAAAGACGACCCTGATCTTGAGGTTCCAAACGATCAGATGAAAGCCGTCTGACACAAAGAGCCTGCTTTAGGAACACGTTCAACGGTAACATCCTAACCCTGAGCACTCGAGCAGAGGAGGCTTGTGTTGCAGCACAAAGCCGCCTGCAGTACCTCGTCCCAGCTGTAGGTGGCACTCTTTACCTTGAGCACACGACCCTTCAGCCTGAAGAAGCCCTCCATTCAAGCCCCTGCCTCTACACGCATGTCATCAAATCTTATTGTCCTACACTGAGTGTGTAGAGCACATGGAGTGTGTGCATATAAAACATTGTCCTCCAAATCTATTTGTTCTCTCAAGTAATAAAAACTAGGATGTACTTGACAGATAAGCAGAAAACCTTTCATACTCCTTTCCATTATTTTAAGATGTTTTATTTTTTGCATTCTGTTACATTTTATTACATTTTGGTCTTCAATCGATAACGCATACGCTCCCTGCTCAGGGAAATGTTGTTGTATATTTCTGTGTTCCTTCTGTGCTGAATATGTATCAGGACTACGCTTCAGGGGAAGCCATCTGCAGCGCTGCAGCCGTACTGGTCTGCAGCGCTGCAGTCGTACTGGTGGCATATGGACCGCTGTTAGGCCACAAACACACAGCAGTGAAAGACAACCTAACAGATGGAATCTAACTTGATAAACTAATTATTCATTTATGACTTTGCTGTATCCAACTGGTTAAATCAAGGCCGTAGGAAAATGTAAGCTGTGCGAGGAGATTGTAAATATTTAACGATATACAAACACTGTTTTTCTTTTTAGCCCGTACGATGCTCACCTTGCCCAGGTGACTGAACCTCAAGGTAAAAAATGCTGCTGAAATCTAAATAATCAATAGAGAGAAAATGTAAAACTGCATTTTGGACAGCAATTTGTATTCAAAGACGTCCTTTCAAAATAAGCCCTCCAACACTGCGTGCCGAGTCTACTACAACTGCCACACACACCACACACACACACACTGATACACTGATACAGAGAGCAATACAGCAATTAATAGAGAGCTATTTAGGACGTTAGTGTTGAAGCTGATCAGATCACTTTGAGGGCACGGTTCCTCCAGGACCTCGACAGAACCTGTCTCCCTGGACATACTACATCTACCCTCAGGCTGAGAGCTTCAAGGTATGGGTTAGGGTAAACGCAGGGTTAGGGTAAACGCAGAGCCTAAATCTGAAACCAAGGATCCGATTAGGCCAGCCCCAACATGAGAGGAGTGGGAAGCGCCTCTCTCTCTCTCTATCTTTCCATCTCTTGAGTCTCTCCCTACATGTCTCTCTACCCTTAATACTACCCTCAAATCTCTCTCTCTGTCTCTCACCTATGTCTCTCATCCTCTTCACTCTGCTCCTCTCTCTCTGTCTCTATCTCTCTCTCTCTTTCACTCTTTCTGTCCTCCCCCTCTGTACTCTCTCCCTTCCTCCCTCCTCTCTCTCTCTGTCTCTCCCTCTGTCTCTCTCCCTTCCTCCCTCCCTCTCTCTCTCTGTCTCTCTCCCTTCCTCTGCCTCCCTCTCTCTCTCTCGTGTGGGTCTGGGTAGTCTTGCCGTCATACGAGGCCTTGTCAGAGGTTGGTAGTAGACTCGGGCCTCGGGTCCTCCAGGAGGTTTCCATCCTGCTCTCCCAGGGACCCCCCTCGACAAACACTGGTGTGCATGCACACACACAAACACCATCTCTCTCTCTCTCTCGTCCTCTCTCTCTCTCTCTCTCACACACACACACAAACACCATCTCTCTCTCTCACACACACAACACACACTGTTTAAACACACACAAACACAGGTATATGTACACGCACAAACACTTTCTCTACAAACTCTACACACACACACAAACACCAATCTCTCCCTCTCCTGCTCTCTCTCGTCTCTCTCTCTCGCTCATCCCTCCTCCCCTCTCTCTCTCTACCTCTCTCTCTCTCTCTCTCTCTCGCTTCCTCTCTCTCGTCTCTCTCTCTCTCTCTCACACACAACAACAACAACAACTGTTTAAAACACACACAAACACAGGTATATGTACACGCACAAAACACTTTCTGTACAACTCTCACACACACACACACTCCCTCTCTCTGCTTATTTACAGTCGTCTGGCAGAGATACAAGCGCCTGGGGCAAGAACACAGTGCACCTAACGTTCAAACTGCCAGGTAATCTTATGTCAAACATCCCGCTCTGATACGAACTGATCAATAGACTCTTGTAAAGGAGTGCTTTTCTCTCATGTTTCCATACGCCTCTTTCTATTTTATTAGGAGACATTTATAATTCATATTTCAGTGGGCTGGTTTCTCTCTTTGTGTATCTGGAATGAGAGGCACAGAACGAGAGAGAGAGGAGAGAGAGAGTATGAGAGAGAGAGTATGAGAGAGCAGAGTATGAGAGAGAGATATGAGAGAGAGAGCGAGAGAGAGAGAGAGAGAGAGAGAGAGAGTGTGAGAGAGATCAGAGAGAGTGTGAGAGGATAGAGAGATGTGAGAGAGATGAGCTAGAGAGAGGTGAGAGCATTGAGCACTGAGTAGAGAGAACGAGAGGGAGGGATGAAAGAGAGTGTGAGACGAGAGACTGAGAGCGAGAAGATGAGAGGAGAAAGAATGAGAGAGCTGTAGTGTTTGGGGTGTTGCCCTGTGAACAGGAGTTTGGAGATCGATGGAGAGCGTAATAGGATTATAGGCTGTAATAGAGGGGAATTGGCAGAGGGGTGATCTGTGCATCTCCTGGGTGGAAGAGAAACACTGATGATGCCATCAACTTAGAAACACCTGCGCGGAGGGGCCAGGAGACGTGGGAGGGGCCAGAGACGTAGGGGAGGGGCCAGGAGACATGGGAGGGGCCAGGAGACGTGGGAGGAGCCACGGAGCCATGTAGCATCTATGACCTCAAGGTTTTTATTATTAAGAATATACAGATGAACGTACAGAGGATTGTGTCTCCGTTCGTGTATCGTGTGTATCTCTATTCTCTTCAGATGGTTGAGCATTTTTCTCTTCTTTTACGGTTAAAAACACTCTGCAATTACACAGTTGAAGAAAATGTAATAAACTTAAGTAATCTGTAATAATACAAAATAAAAAAAACGATTTTAATTAAATGAAAATATGAAATGTGTTATTAACGTTGATGAGGAGAGTGGTTTTAAATGAGAAGATATCCATGGGCCTTAGATAAGATGTTCTCTGCAATCTGCTCCCTGAGAGTTATGAAATTGGCTTCTGTTGGATTGACAGAAGCAGAGATAATTGATAAGCTTCTGATCTGATATGTCAGAATGTGCATCTTGGGCCCAACTGCCATATCTTATTATCGATTGATTCAGTGATCAATTAAAATGGAATTGATTTTTGCCAAGTGCTTCATTTCTTCCGCAAATAAAAGTATTTTTGTTTCCATTTCCTTTCTTGTCCTCTCCGAGTTGCTCCATCAAGCAGATCCCAGCCGGCCAATCACAGCATCAAGCATATCCCAGCCGGCCAATCACAGCATCAAGCATATCCCAGCTGGCCAATCACAGCATCAAGCTATCCCAGCTGGCCAATCACAGTATCAAGCATATCCCAGCCGGCCTATCACAGCATCAAGCAGATCCCAGCTGGCCAATCACAGCATCAAGCATATCCCAGCTGGCCAATCACAGCATCAAGCTATCCCAGCTGGCCAATCACAGTATCAAGCATATCCCAGCGGCCTATCACAGCCTCTCTGCATGGACGGGAGGAGAGACTAAATATGTTTATGGAGGTACAGCCGAGCGGTTAGAGCACTTGACTGCAGGTTCAAATCTCCCTGTAATGTCTTTTTTGTCTTTGGATAAAAGCGTCTGCTAAATTAATGCTTTTTAAAATATTTTATAATTACATTTTATTATATGATTAAATGTAAATATGTTGGTACAGGAGTATGTCTTTTTAGCTATAGGACCTATTTTTATTTATTTTATAGTGTTAACAGCTCACT
>CAEFZP010002024.1:7500-20000 GCA_903064625.1 Mallotus villosus | reverse complement strand
AGTACTCCTCATCAGAGTAGGAATGCTGCTTCTGGTAAGATCTCAGAGAGCCCTCACACTGCCCCACTAGCAGAGGAGAGGAGGAGGAGAGAGGAGGAGGAGAGGGGAGGAGGAGAGGGGAGGGGAGGGAGAGGAGGAGGAGAGAGAGGAGGAGAGGAGGAGAGGAGGAGGAGAGAGAGGAGGAGAGAGGGGAGGGGAGGAGAGGAGAGAGGGGAGGAGGAGAGAGGAGGAGAGAGGGGAGGGGAGGGGAGGAGGAGAGGGGGAGGAGGAGAGAGGAGGAGAGAGGGGAGGGGAGGAGGAGAGAGGGGAGGAGAGGGGGGAGGGGGAGGAGAGGAGAGAGAGGAGGAGGAGAGGAGAGAGAGGAGGAGAGGGGGAGGAGAGAGGGGGAGGGGAGGAGAGAGAGGTGGAGAGGAGGGGATAAAGGGAGGAAAGGGGGGGGGAGGAGGAGGGGAGAGGATAAAGGGATGAGAAAGGAATAGATTTGACATGCAGGACCTCCATATATACAACCCAGTCAACCAGTCTGACCTCTAGTCCTGGTAGAACATGGAGATAGCACTGGTCTGACCTGGTAGTAGAACATGGAGATAGCACTGGTCTGACTGGTAGAACATGGAGATAGCACTGGTCTGACCTGGTAGAACATGGAGATAGCACTGGTCTGACCTCTCAGTCCTGGTATAGAACATGGAGATAGCACTGGTCTGACCTGGTAGTAGAACATGGAGGATAGCACTGGTCTGACCTGGTAGAACATGGAGATAGCACTGGTCTGACCTCTAGTCCTGGTGTAGAACATGGATGAGATAGCACTGGTCTGACCTGGTAGTAGAACATGGAGATAGCACTGATCTGACCTGGTAGAACATGGAGATAGCACTGGTCTGACCTGGTAGATAGAACATGGAGATAGCACTGGTCTGACCTCTAGTCCTGGTAGAGTAGAACATGGAGATAGCACTGATCTGACCTGGTAGTTAGAACATGGAGATAGCACTGGTCTGACCTGGTAGAACATGGAGATAGCACTGATCTGACTGGTGTATAGAACATGGAGATAGCACTGGTCTGACCTGGTAGAACATGGAGATAGCACTGGTCTGACCTCTAGTCCTGGTAGAACATGGAGATAGCACTGATCTGACTGGTAGAACATGGATAGCACTGATCTGACCTGGTAGAACATGGATAGCACTGGTCTGACCTGGTGTAGAACATGGAGATAGCACTGATCTGACCTGGTAGAACATGGAGATAGCACTGATCTGACCTGGTAGAACATGGGAGATAGCACTGATCTGACCTGGTGAGAACATGGAGATAGCACTGATCTGACCTGGTAGAACATGGAGATAGCACTGGTCTGACCTGGTAGAACATGGAGATAGCACTGATCTGACCTGGTAGAACATGGAGATAGCACTGGTCTGACCTGGTAGAACATGGAGATAGCACTGGTCTGACCTGGTAGAACATGGAGATAGCACTGATCTGACTGGTAGACATGGAGATAGCACTGGTCTGACCTCTAGTCCTGGTAGAACATGGGAGATAGCACTGGTCTGACCTGGTAGAAACATGGAGTCTGACCTCCACTGGTCTGAGCCTCTGTGAAACCAGCTCTGGATGAGCCCCACAATCATCCTCATTAGGTCATGTAGTAAGGATAAATACAGACATCTTCATATGGCTAACTCTTTTTATAACGCACATATTAAATGTGATTAGATTAAAATGACATTCCACCAGCATGACCTTGGATACTGCAGTTAAGTTCATCCAAATTAAATTCTCTGTAATAAAGATGATTCATTTGTTGCCAGACATTGTAAATAGTCTCCGTCAGATGTAAGATGACACACACGCACATGCCACATGTACACACTCACACATACACACGCACATGCACACACTCACGCGCACACATACACACGCACATGCACACACCAGTGCACACATACACACGGCACATGTACAAACTCATGGCACACATACACACGCACACATACACACGCACACACATACACACGCACATGCCAAATGTACACACTCACGCGACATGCACACACATACACTTTGCTCAGATCTAAGATGAGCACCTAGGGATACGTGTGCATGTGTGTGTGTGTGTGTGTGTGTGTGTGGTGTGTGTGGTGTGGTGTGTGTGTGTAATGACGTGATGTGTGTGTGCTGTGTGTGTGTGTGTACTGACCTGCTGCGTGTGTGTGTGTGTGTGTGTATGACATGCTGCGTGTGTGTGTGTGTGTGTACTGACCTGCTGCGTGTGTGTGTGTGTGTGTGTGTGTATACTGACCTGCTGCGTGTGGTGGGTGTGTGTGTGTGTGTGTGTGGTGTGTGTGTGTGTGTGTGTGTGTGTGTGTGGTGTGTGTGTGTGTGTGGTGTGTGTGTGTGTGCGTGTGTGTGTGTGTGTGTACTGACCTGCAGCGTTGCAGAGTCTAGCTGTAGCTGCAGAGCTGCCATCAGACCCTCACACTGGCCCTCTCTCTCCTGACTCTCCCTTAGAGCACTCTGATTGGACCGCAGCTCGTCCGTCAAACTGCTCCAGGGCCTCCTCGGAGCTCTCCCATTGGCCAAGCTTCTCCTGGGTACCGTCCCTTCAGCTCGGCTAGCTCGGCCTTAATCCCGCCCACACTTCCCTTTTGGCCTCCCCCCAGCTGCCAATCAGGGAGAGAGAGAGAGAAACATTTTAGATACATTTTGGAGAAAGAACGAAAAAGTCTCCAGGTGTACCTGCTGTGTTTCTCTCAGGTGTGCCTGGTGTGTTTCTATCCAGGTGTACCTGGGTGTGTTTCTTACAGGTGTACCTGGTGTGTTTTCTCAGGTGTACCTGGTGTGTGTTTCTCTCCAGGTGTGTGTTTCTTCCAGGTGTACCTGGTGTGTTTCTCTCCAGTGTACTTGGTGGGTTTCTCTCCAGGTGTACTTGGTGTGTTTCTCTACAGGTGTACCTAGTGTGTGTTTCTCTCCAGGTGTACTTGGTGTGTTTCTCTACAGGTGTACTAGTGTGTGTTTCTCTCCAGGTTGTACCTGCTGTGTTTCTCTCCAGGTGTACCTGGTGTGTTCTCTACAGGTGTACATGGGTGTGTTTCTCTACAGGTGTGTGTTTCTCTCCAGGTGTAACTGGTGTGTTTCTCTCCAGGTGTACCTGGTGGTGTTCTCTCAGGTGTACCTGGTGTGTTTCTCTCCAGGTGTACTGGTGTGTGTTTCTCTCCAGGTGTACCTGGTGTGTTTCTCTACAGGTGTACCTGGTGTGTTTCTCACAGGTGTACCTGGTGTGTTTCTCCAGGTGTACCTGGTGTGTTTCTTAATGTGTACCTGGTGTGTTTCTCTCCAGGTGTACCCTGGTGTGTTTCTCTCCAGGTGTACCTGCTGTGTTCTCTCCAGGTGTACTGGTGTGTTTCTCTCCAGGTGTACCTGCTGTGTTCTCCAGGTGTACTGGTGTGTTTCTCTCCAGGTGTGTGTTTTTCTCCAGGTGTACTGGTGTGTTTCTCTACATGTGTACCTGGTGTGTCTCTCGGGTGTACATGGGGTGTTTCTTCCAGGTGTACCTGCTGTGTTCTCTACAGGTGTACCTGGTGTGTTTCTCTACAGGTGTACCTGCTGTGTTTCTCTCCAGGTGTACCTGGTGTGTTTCTCTACAGGTGTACCTGCTGTGTTTCTCTCCAGGTGTACCTGGGTGTTTCTCTAGGTGTACCTGCTGTGTTTCTCTCCAGGTGTACCTGGTGTGTTTCTACAGGTGTACCTGGTGGTGTTCTCTACAGGTGTACCTGAGTGTGTTTCTCTCCAGGTGTACCTGGTGTGTTTCTCTCCAGGTGTACTGGGGGTTTCTACAGGTGTACCTGGTGTGTTTCTCTCCAGGTGTACTAGTGTGTTTTCTCCAGGTGTACCTGGTGTGTTTCTCTCAGGTGTACCTGGTGTGTTTCTCTCACAGGTGTACCTGGTGTTTTTCTCCAGGTGTACCTGGTGTGTTTCTCTACAGGTGTACCTGGTGTGTGTTCTTCGGTTTACTGTGTGTTTCTCTCCAGGTGTACCTGTTGCTGACAGCCCCTCAGCTCCTCCTCCAGACCGTCTCTCCGCTCCCGACGTCGCTGAGCCTTCTCCACGGCTGCAGAGTACTTCTGTCTAAAGATGGCTGCCAGGTCCACCTGCTCCCGCACTCTGCAGCTGGTCTCCTTCAGGTCCACCTGGACGGAGGCCAGCTGCTTGTGAAGGAGGATGATCTCTGCGTCGCGCTTCTTCAACCGACCCTCAGATACCTCCATCTTCAGCAGACATGGTTCAAATCACCCCCCGTACGTTGGTTTGGATACAAAGCATCTGCCAAATACTGTCAATAAATGCCATAACAGCTACCAGTAGACATCCAGCAGTTCCTGCCGCCCCCTCCTCGAGTCCTCGTTAAACACCGCGATGACGACAATCCCAGAAAGGGGAAAGCGATTAGCGATCGCTCAATATTCCCCCAGCTCGAATCCAGGAGGTGAAGTCAAACTAATCCCAGAGTTACACTAAGACGGCGCTCACCTTGGGCTGGGGTGGCAAGTCGAGACTAGGGCTCAGGCCCGGTTTATCCCTGTTAATCCTGCTCTGAGAGGGATGAGCGCTGAGGTGGAGACGCTGTGTTAATGACAGCAGAGGAGACAGGGAGTGGGAGCTTCACTGGAGCTGTCCTCATCTGCCTGCACTGGGGATTAACACACAGGAATGCTGCTGACTGGCTGACTGACTGACTGGCTGACTCTCTGTCAGTCTCCTTGACTCCCTGTCTGACTAGCTGACTGATTCTCTTCCAGGCTGACAAGCTGACTGTCTGCCTGATTCTCTTCCAGGCTGACTGTCTGCCTGATTCTCTTCCAGGCTGACTGTCTGCCTGATTCTCTTCCAGGCTGACTGACTAATGTCTGACTGCAGAAACAAAGCACGGTTGTTTATTATAATGTGCCCTGGGGGTTTGTGTGGTCTGCATACAACACACACACACACTCACAACACACACACACACACACTCACAACACACACTCCTACTCACCTTCTCCAGGGCCTGCTGCATCCCTGCCTCTGCCTGGCTCAGTCTCTCCCTCAGCCTCTTGACCTCTAATCCCTGCTCCCTGACCCCGGCTTGGGATTGGCTGAGCTCACAGCTGACCTGCTCTAATTGGCTGTGGAGCAGGAAGTTCCTCTGGGTCCAACGCTCGGTCTCAGTCCTGTGAGCCTGCTTAACTGCCTCCAGGTCGGAGGTCATCTGATCGATAGTCCCAGCCTGAGACTTCACCTGGAGAGAAAGCAGGCTGGATTGTGTGTGTTCTTAAGGCTGTGTGTGTGTATTTCAATATATATAATATTTTTTCCCATATTTGTGAATGTTTTTTATGTTTTTTTAATGCCTACTGCGTAGCTGTTGCGTGCCACGTCCCAATTATTTTATTGCTCAGAATGACCTTGTGTTACTCTGTCCAATAAAAAAACATGAACTTTGTGTGTATGAGTGTGTGTGTGTGTGTGTGTGTGTGTGTGTACAGTGTGTGTGTGTGTGTGTACAGTGTGTGTGTGTGTGTGTGTGTGTGCTCTCGTGTGTGTACAGTGTGTGTGTGTGTGTGTGTGTGTGTACAGTGTGGTGTGTGTGTGCTCTCGTGTGTGTACAGTGTGTGTGTGTGTGTGTGCTCTCGTGTGTGTACAGTGTATGTGTGTGTGTGTGTGCGTTCAAGCCCACCTGTTGCTGGCTGGTGCACAGCAGCTTCTGTAGCTCCAGTCGTTCCTTCTCTTCCTGGTTCCGTAGCTCCGCCCCCTCTCTGACCTTCTCCCAGAGTTGACACGCCTCCTCCTGCTGACCTTTGACCTTCAGGTTCAGACGGTTCACCTCCAGCACAGCCAGCTGACCAGAGGAGACATCACACTGTAAACAAGCACACACAGACACACACACACTCTCACACACACTCACACACACACACACACACACACACACACACACACACACACACACTCACACACACACTCACACACACACACACACACACTCACACACTCACACACTCACACTCACACACACTCACACACCCACACACTCTCACTCACACACACACACACACACTCACACACACACACACACACCTCTTCAGGGGAACCTTGATGCGTCTGTTCTGCCGTCCTCAGTTGGGTTCTGAGCTGCAGAATCATCTGGTCTCTACTGGTCACCTAGACACACCGACATCATGTCTACACAAAATCTAGCACACGCACAACCGTGCAAGCACATACAACACGTATTGTAGCTTTATTTGATGAAAAAATAAATGATTGAAAATCATTTATCAATCAAAAAAAGCGAATTGTGTGTGAAAAGAAAGTTTGGAACGGCTGAAAAGGTGAAACCCTCACCAGGTTGTGAGCGGCGTGGTGCTTGTCGCTGGTGACGGCCAGGTGTGTCTCCAGCGTATCTCTGTGCTGCTGGAGCTCCTGAAGCTGTCTCTCCTGCTCCGCCATCTTGGATCCTGTCAGCTGAAGCTGTCTCTCCTGCTCCGCCATCTTGGATCCTGTCAGCTGAAGCTGTCTCTCCTGCTCCGCCATCTTGGATCCTGTCAGCTGAAGCTGTCTCTCCTGCTCCGCCATCTTGGATCCTGTCAGCTGAAGCTGTCTCTCCTGCTCCGCCATCTTGGATCCTGTCAGCTGAAGCTGTCTCTCCTGCTCCGCCATCTTGGATCCTGTCAGCTGAAGCTGTCTCTCCTGCTCCGCCATCTTGGATCCTGTCAGCTGAAGCTGTCTGTCCTGCTCCGCCATCTTGGATCCTGTCAGCTGAAGCTGTCTCTCCTGCTCCGCCATCTTGGATCCTGTCAGCTGAAGCTGTCTCTCCTGCTCCGCCATCTTGGATCCTGTCAGTCGCCTGTCCTCCTGCATGAGGGCCTGAACACTGAGGAGCTGGGCGCACACACACACGCACACGCACACACACACACACACACGCACACGCACGACAAGAGATTGTAGCTTTTCAAAAACATGTTGAAAAGAACCGTACAGAAAGCCGTGAGTGAGTGTATTGTGTGTGTAGTGTGTAGTGTGTGTGTGTAGTGTGTTGTGTGTGTTGTGTGTAGTGAGTGAGTGTATTGTGTGCGTGTAGTGTGTGTGTAGTGTGTAGTGTGTGTGTGTAGTGTGTAGTGTGTGTGTGTAGTGTGTGTGTGCCCCTCACCTCGTCCTGACAGTCAGAGTGCTTCTTCTTCCACTCCGAGAGCTCTTTCAGCAGCGCCGCCATCTTGGATTCTCTCCTGTGGATCTGGACAATGAGAGAGCGCCGTGAGGAACGAGCCACGCGACCTCTGACCTCGCAGGCGTAGTCATGGTAACGACGCCAGCCCAGCACCTGACCCCGGTGTCCGTGAGAGTCGCTCGCGGCTGAATGATAAACAACTTAAGTGTTTGTTTACACTTCCTCTTCTGATTGTGTGTCTGTGTGTCTGTGTGTGTGTGTGTGTGTGTGTGTGTGTCTGTGTGTGTGTGTGTGTGTGTGTGTGTGTGTGGTGTGTGTGTGTGTGTGTGTGTGTGTGTGTGTGTGTGTGTGTGTGTGTGTCTGTGTGTGTGTGTGTGTGTGTGTGTGTGTGTGTGTGTGTGTGTGTGGTGTGTGTGTGTGTGTGTGTGTGTGTATGTGTGTGTGTGTGTGTGTGTGTGTGTGTGTGTGTGTGTCTGTGTGTGTGTGTGTGTGTGTGTGTGTGTGTCTGTGTGTGTGTGTGTGTGTGTGTGTCTGTGTGTGTGTGTGTGTGTGTGTGTGTGTGTGTCTGTGTGTGTGTGTGTCTGTGTGTGTGTGTGTGTGTGTGTCTGTGTGTGTGTGTGTGTGTGTGTGTGTGTGTGTGTGTGTGTGTGTGTCTGGTCTTCAGCTAGCTCCACGACAACCTTTCCTAATAACCCTCTTTATATGCTTGTGTGAGTGTGCAGGTGTGAGTCTGAGTGTGTGTGTACCCGTGTGTGTGTGTGTGTGTGTGTGTGTGTGTGTGTGTGTGTGTGTGAGTCTGAGTGTGTGTGTACCCGTGTGTGTGTGTGTGTGTGTGTGTGTGAGTCTGAGTGTGTGTGTACCCGTGTGTGTGTGTGTGTGTGTGAGTCTGAGTGTGTGTGTGTGTGTGTGTGTGTGTGTGTGAGTCTGAGTGTGTGTGTACCAGTGTGTGTGTGTGTGTGTGTGTACCCGTGTGTGTGTGTGTGTGTTCTCTCCTTCTAATAACAGGTTCAGTCTTCAGCAGCGTGGCGTGGCAGAGTGACTCTTTAAATGAGATGTTAGTTTCAATCAGGGCGGCGCAGCGAGAAGTCTACTCACACGCACACCCTGCTCACACACCCTGCTCACACGCTGGAACTGGACCAGAGGACGGCCGTCACACACACCTCCAACACACCTGGATCACACACACCTGGATCACACACACACACCCTGCTCACACACACACCCTGCTCACACACACACCCTGCTCACACACACACCCTGCTCACATACACACACCCTGCTCACACACCCTGCAAACACACACAACCTGCTCACACAGGAAGAATCTCTCTCTCTACGTCGGTCCGTCTTTCTCCATTCCTTCTCTTTCTATCCCTCTTCATCCCCAACCTCCCTCTCTCTCCCTCATTCTATCTCTCTCCCTCTCTCCCTCTCTCCCCTTCCTCTTCCTCCGTGGCGAGGTGTATGGAGTGTGATGGGTAGAGTGAGACCTCGTTTGTAACTGTCTGTGGGATGGATGGAGTTAAGATGGCTCCTTGACCTTCAACCCACTCATCAGCAACCTGGCTCGCACGACGCAGTGGCACACACACTCACATACACGCACCCGCTTACACACACTCACATACACGCACCCGCTCACACACACTCACATACACGCACCCGCTCACACACACTCACAAACACGCACCCGCTCACACACACTCACATACACGCACCCGCTCACACACACTCACATACACGCACCCGCTCACACACACTCACATACACGCACCCGCTCACACACACTCACATACACGCACCCGCTCACACACACGCACCCGCTTACACACACTCACAAACACGCACCCGCTCACACACACTCACCCGCTTACACACACTCACATACACGCACCCGCTCACACACACACTCACCCGCTCACACACACTCACAAACACGCACCCGCTTACACACACCCGCACGTTCACACACACACTCGGAAGAGAACTACTGTGAAGAGTACTCCACCTCTCCACCTCCTGCTGTGTCCTGCAGGCTGCGTTAGCGTGTGCGTTAGCGTGTGCGTTAGCGTGTGCGTTGGCGTGTGCGTTGGCGTGTGCGTTGGCGTGTGCGTTGGCGTGTGTGTTAGCGTGTGCGTTAGCGTGTGCGTTAGCGTGTGCGTTAGCGTGTGCGTCGGCGTGTGTGTTGGCGTGTGTGTTAGCGTGTGCGATAGCGTGTGCGTTAGCGTGTGCGTTAGCGTGTGTGTTGGCGTGTGTGTTAGCGTGTGTGTTGGCGTGTGTGTTAGCGTGTGTGTTGGCGTGTGTGTTGGCGTGTGTGTTAGCGTGTGTGTTAGCGTGTGCGTTAGCGTGTGTGTTAGCGTGTGTGTTAGCGTGTGTGATCCAGTGTCCTCCCAGCCCCCCCCCACCCCCCTACTGGCTCTGTCAGACCTCAGATCCCATTTGTGACAGTCAGCGTTTTATCTAAAACAATATGATGGTACGTGTGCGAGACAGAGAGGGAGAGTGAAAGACAGATGGAGAGACAGATGAATGGAGAGAGAGCGTTATTCCCAGTGTAGCATGTGACAGGCTGCGTCTGTGTTGACACACACCTGAGGAACCAGCGTCATGGCAGAGATCCTCTACAAGCACTCAAGATAACTGGGTCAATCACAAACTTTTAGGAGAAACTTTGGAGTGTGTGTGAGTGTGTGTGTGTGTGTGTGTGTGGTGTGTGTGTGTGTGTGTGTGTGTGTGTGTGTGTCCAGGCACGTTGGGAAGTGTCTCAGTTCATACGGGGTAGAATCTAATATCCAGGGTATTTTAAAATCAATCAACATTAAGCGCACGCACACACACACACACACACACTGCCTACCACTGTGCATTTGTCACACACTAAGAGGAGAAATCCCGTTTGGCAGGAAATGACACCATCAAGAGTAGGAGACAAAAGGGGCAAAGAAGAAGAAACTGACAGGAAGGGGGAGAAGAGACGGGACAGACAGGGGGAGGGAGGGCAGGGGTGAGGGAGGGGCAGGGGGGGAGGTGGGATGCAGGGGGGAGGGAGGGGCAGGGAGGTGAGGTGGGATGCAGGGGTGAAGGGAGGGAGATGAGGGGCAGGGGGGAGGGAGAGGAGGGGCAGGGGGGAGGCAGGGGGAGGGAGATGAGGGGCAGGGGGGGGAGATGAGGGGCAGGGGGGGAGGGAGATGAGGGGCAGGGGGGGAGATGAGGGGCAGGGGGGAGGGAGATGAGGGGCAGGGGGGGAGGGAGATGAGGGGCAGGGGGGAGGCAGGGGGGAGGGAGATGAGGGGCATGGGGGAGGGGGAGATGGAGGGGCAGGGGGGGGAGGGAGAGGAGGGGCAGGAGGGAGGGAGAGGAGGGGGCAGGGGGGGGAGGGAGAGGAGGGGCAGGGGGGGAGATGAGGGGCAGGGGGGAGGGAGATGAGGGGCAGGGGGGGGAGATGAGGGGCAGGGGGGACGGGAGATGAGGGGCAGGGGGGAGGGAGATGAGGGGCAGGGGGGAGGCAGGGGGGAGGGAGATGAGGGGGCATGGGGGGGAGGGGGGATGAGGGGAGGGGGGGAGGGAGAGGAGGGGCAGGAGGGAGGGAGAGGAGGGGGCAGGGGGGGAGGGAGAGGAGGGGCAGGGGGGAGGGGGATGAGGGGCAGGGGGGAGGGGGATGAGGGGCAGGGGGGAGGGAGAGGAGGGGCAGGGGGGAGGGAGAGGAGGGGCAGGGGGGGAGGGGGGATGAGGGGCAGGGGGAGGGAGAGGAGGGGCAGGGGCAGGGGGGGAGGGAGAGGAGGGGCAGGGGGAAGGCAGGGGGGAGGGAGATGGAGATGAGAGACAGATGTGCTAACTCAGTATTCTAATGACTGATGTTGGGAATATGGAGGTTAAAGTGACTCAAGCCTGTCTAGGTGAGAGAGAGAGAGAGAGAGAGAGAGAGGAGAGAGGATGAGACGAGAGAGAGAGAGAGATGAGAGAGAGGAGAGAGGAGAGAGAGAGAGGAGAGAGAGAGAGAGAGAAAGAGAGAGAGAGAAATGGGTAAGAGAAAGAGGGAAAAGGAAAAAAAGAGAAGAAAAAAGTACACAGAAAGAAAGAGAGACAAGAGAGAGAGAGAAGAGAGAGAGATTTCAGCTGAAGGAAAGACAAGTATTCTGAGTATTGTTCAGCTGTGCTAATGTTAGGACATTTACGGAAGAAAAAACAGTTACTGTTCTAAAGCATTCTTCTGCCCCCGCTACACACACACACACACACACACACACACACACATTCAACAGGATACAGACAGTCGCAGCATTACAGCACTCTGTGTGTGTGTGTGTGCGTGCATGCGTGTATGACTGTGCATGTGTGTGTGTGTGTGTGAGACGAGAGATCAGAGGGGAGGGTTGTGTGTGTGTGTGTGACGTGAGATCAGAGGGGAGGGTTGTGTGTGTGTGTGTGTGTGTGTGAAGCTGCACCAGATGTGGAGCAGAAACCTGATCTGGACAGAGAGTAATGAGCGGACTGTTGACTTAACAAATCCACACATGAGAATCCCTCTGGGTCCTGACTGGCCATGGGACCGTAACCATGGGACCTGGCCTGGGGGGCGTGGCCTGGGGGCGTGGCCTGGGACCGTAACCATGGGACCTGGCCTGGGGGCGTGGCCTGGGGGCGTGGCCTGGGACCGTAACCATGGGACCTGGCCTGGGGGCGTGGCCTGGGGGCGTGGCCTGGGACCGTAACCATGGGACCGTAACCATGGGACCTGGCCTGGGGGCGTGGCCTGGGGACCGTAACCATGGGACCTGGCCTGGGGGCGTGGCCTGGGGGCGTGGCCTGGGGACCGTAACCATGGGACCTGGCCTGGGGGCGTGGCCTGGGGGCGTGGCCTGGGACCGTAACCATGGGACCTGGCCTGGGGGCGTGGCCTGGGGGCGTGGCCTGGGACCGTAACCATGGGACCTGGCCTGGGGGCGTGGCCTGGGGGCGTGGCCTGGCTGTGATGTTTGCTCCGACCTTCTGGAAGCCTCTACATGCATGTTTACATGTTTCTGTACATGCTTACAGCTCTAGAGCTCAGTGGTTAGAGCACTTGATTGCAAATCGAGAGGTTGCAGGTTCGAAACCTCATGACATGCATCTGCTAAATGAATGCAGTCATATTTTGTTGTATTATTTCTATTTTAAGTTAGTTTACATGTCAGCTCAGAGAGTATGTGTATGTGTGTGTGTGAGAGTGTATGTGTGTGTGTATGTGTGTGTGTGTCCTGTGACACAGCTGAAGGTAGGTGCTCCACAGTGTTGC
>CAEFZP010002024.1:0-2500 GCA_903064625.1 Mallotus villosus | reverse complement strand
AGAGAGACAGGAGGGAGGGAGGGAGGGAGGTAGGGAGGGAGACAGGAGGGAGGTAGGGAGGGAGGTAGGGAAGACAGCGGAGGGAGGGAGGTAGGAGGGAGGGAGGGGAGGGAGGAGGGAGGGAGGGAGGGAGGGAGGGAGGGAGGGAGGGAGGGAGGGTAGGTGAGGGAGGGAGGAGGGGGCGGGAGGGAGGGACGGCGGAGGGAGCTAGGGAGGGACGTAGGGGGAGCACGGAGGGAGGGAGGAGGGAGGGAGGGAGGGAGGGGAGACAGGAGGGAGGTAGGGAGACAAGGAGGGGAGGGAGGTCATGAGGGAGACAGGGAGGAGAAGGGAGGGAGACAGGGAGATGAAGGGAAGATTGAACAACATGCACCTTGTGTGAGGTCGTAGAGGACTTCCCAGCTTGGCTGGAGCTCCAGTATCATCTCATCATTAACATCTCTCTATCACTCGGCCAAAGAGTCCCTTTAAGCCATTTTCTCATCTACAATCCACACATTGGAAATGATTAAACTTCAGTTTCTCTCGGCTCAAGTCTCTGTGGGCGCAGCTCAGACAGGAAGTCCCAAGAAGAAATCTCAGAGTCGGTGAATATTGTATCAAATGAGTGCTAAGTCTGGACTATCATATAGCAGGCACCATTGAGAGAGAAGCCCTTCTGATGAAGTCTCATTTCTTTGGCAATCAAGTCCCACTCACCCCTATCCTCACGGTCCCCCTGGCTACCCTCTCCCTCTCCACTCCTCCCACATTCTCTCCGTCGAGGCGGCGGTGGAGAAGTCTGTGCAAATCCTGATGCCGAAGGCTATCTACAGCAGGGGATTCAAATACGGAGAGAGATACAGGGCAGAGAGAAACGATGGCGCTCGCCCGCGAGCGAGCGAGCGACGCGACAGCGAGACAGATTGGAGATAGCCAGAGCGCGGCGCGCGCGCGAGAGGCAGCGACAGCGACGGCGAGCGCCCGCATGCGCCCTGCCCGCGGGCGAGCGTGGGGCCGAGCGCGCCGGCGGCGCGCGCCTGCCGGCGCAGCTGGCTCTAGCGCCAGCGGCGCTGCATGCTCTACAGCCGTCACACCCGGCTGGTGCTGTGGGACACGGTGTGGGTGGTGGTGTGTGCGGCTCGCAGGCTGCGATTCTTCATAATCACCGAGCGCTGAGAGGCAGGCTAGGGCGGGCCTGTGTTCACATGCGGGCGGATCGGAAGCACCCAGCAACCAGTCACTGGAAGGGATAGACAGGCACACGCCCCATAAAGTCACCCCCCAAGCAAAAGACACAAACACAAAAAACGAAAAACTAACAAGAAAAGAAAGCACACACACACAACCCAAAACAAACACAAACAAAGATAAAAACCCAGCAGGACAGAGAGACGAGGAAAGACAACAACATATGCAAGAGAACAACCGAAGACGACAGCAACACAAACACACAAAACAAGAGAAATAAAGAAAAACACCCACAACCACCCACACACCCACCCCACGCACACACACACCACGCACAAACTCGCACACATGCACATACACCACGCACACACACACACACATCACACCCACAAACTCGATCCCATACACCCCCACACAACAAACACTACATCACACACACACACCCACCCCCACACACTCCAGTGTGACAGAGAGGGATCGTGCTTCCGCCCGCTGCAGAGGAGACAGCATCAGATCAGGAGACAGCTCAGGAGCTACACAATGAATTAACTAATTAGTCTAACGAGCCCTTTAATGCCAAGCTGTTCTATGGCAGCTGATAGGAATACATTAACAAGCTAATTTATGAAACAGGTGCTGATTACACAGCTGCCTTAATCTCAACTACACGCGCACACCACACACACACACACACCACCTGTAGGCTCTCTCGCTGTGTGGGTCTGTATCAGGCTCTGATGTCTCTTTCAATGAAGCCTTGGCACTCGTCCAAAGGTATAATGAACGATATGCAGATCAAGTGTGGCCTGCTGCCTTTCACAGTATCTCTCCCCTCCCTCTCCCTCTCCACATCCCTCTCTCTCTCTCTGTGCCTGTGTGCTTGAGGACTGCCACACACTGAGTTAGATCAGTCTCCTCCGTCCAAACAGACCTGTATCTGACGACAGGACAAACACGCTCTCATGGGCTGACTTGTGTTCTAATGGACAGGCATATATTGTTGGTTTGATGGATGCGTGTCTGCGCGTGTTGTGTGTTGTCTGCATCTGTGTGTGTGTGTGTGAAAATTCTCTCTTTAGTCTCTCCAGATCCTCCGTCAGGTGTCTCGGTGTATCTTGGCCTGCGTGTGGAAACCCGTCGCCGTCCTACGCTGCCACGCACGTCTGCTCTGCTGTCACCATCACCCACGACAACGCCGCACAGCAGACGACGCCAACATCCTGTTTGTTGGTGAAGACGTCTTGAAATGATTACGAGCCGTCATGTTGAAAACACGAAGCACCCCCTCATCGGCAGCAGAACTTCTAACTATTCAATCATTAATTTGAAT
>CAEFZP010002023.1:0-45961 GCA_903064625.1 Mallotus villosus | reverse complement strand
AGGGGGGAGGGCAACATTTGCCAGATGGCTCTCGCAGGATGCTGATCTGCTGCTGCTGTTACACAACACACACACCCGCAAGCCATGCATACACACACACACACCCGCCCGCAAGCATGCACACACACCCCCGCACACACACAGTAGTTGTCGGGTAATTCCAGTTGGCTCGGACCTCTCTCCGACATTCCCTGCTGGAGATGAAGATCCTTAGGATGCTGGAAGACTGAAGTGTTATTTAAACACGTTCGAAGCCGCATTCTCCACATTCCCTCCTAACAACCCGACCATGCCGCTCACACGGGCAACGGTTGCCTACGACAAACGCTCGCTCCGAATGTTCCTGCCTGAAATGGGAGGAATGCCGAAAAGCTGGCATTGAGGAGAAGTGGTGGGGTGTTTTCTAGAGGCCGATCAATGAAGGATGTTGGCCGTGTCGTGTTACCGTGGCGATGCGGAGCTTGTGGTTGGTGTGCAGCTGACAGAGAACGGTCGTAAGAACAGCCCGTGCCAAACACATACACACACACCGTGACGACAATGACAGGATTACTGTGACTTTCTTTGCTTCCCTGCTTCTATCATCCCTTTGCCTGCCTGCTGCTGCCTGCCTGTCGCCTGTCTGCCTGCCTGCCTGTCTCTCGTCTGTCTCTCTGTCTATCTCTCTGCCTATCTCTCTGCCTAGTCTCTCTGCCTACTCTTCCTGCCTGCCTGCCTCCTGCCTGTCTGTCTGTCTGTCTGTCTGTCTGCCTGCCTGTCTGCCTGTCTGCCTGTCTGCCTGTCTGCCTGTCTGCCTGTCTGCCTGTCGGCCTGTCTGTCTGCCTGTCTGCCTGTCTGCCTGTCTGCCTGTCTCTGTCTGTCTGCCTGTCGCCTGTCTGCCTGCCTGTCTGCCTGCCTGCCTGTCTGCCTGAGTTTGAGAGAGAGGGATGGACGGAGGACAGAAGCCTTCCACAGACAGAGTATTGTGTTCTGCCGGCCCGGAGGTAACGATGGGGGGATGGAGAGAGCAGAAGATTTGCATATGGTTATGAAATCTCAGCGACTCCCCAAAGAGGATCTGTTGTCAATGCAAGAATGTGTTATTCTGTCCCGACTACACAGGGTCCAGTTACAAGCTACATACTTGACTGCAGGAGTCATCCCATCACCACACACACACACACACACAGATGTATTTCCTCTTATACGCACACACAGACATAGACACACACTCCTCCCCAACCGCAACGAGACTGTAAGCACAGACAGACCTAAGGTCAGATCCAGAGTGGGGTGCTAGCGAACGACCCCCTGCTGTGTCGACCTTCTATTGAAACAAGCTAAAGAGCTTTGATAGGACGCCGTCAGCCAATAAACTTCACTCAGTGACATCCAGCCAATAAAATTAGCCGTTATTAGTAGAGGCCAGCTGTTCATCTGCATGTGATTGGTCGATCTCAGTGATTAGGGATGAGTGAGAGGGACTAGGCTACTTGGTGACACACACACACATATGTATACACACACACACACACTTACTGTCTCACACACACACACACACACACCACACACTTCCAGAGAGAAAGCAACCATTTCCCCATCTCAATCAAATAGCCTTTCACGAGCAACCTTGGTCTCAACAATAACAACCCACTGTCTCCACACACAAACACACGTACACACACACACACGTCGTACACTCCAGCAGTTAAACGCACTCCATTTAATCACATTTTTCCTCAGAGTACATCATGAGTGTAGCTGTACTGTAGTGTCTTGTACTATACTGTACTACGGCGGTGTGTGTGAATCAGGCCTGCAGTTGATCTAAATGAAAGTCATGCCTCTTCTTACATTAGCACATTCCTGGTCAAGAGATGTGTGGCATTTATAACTACAGTCAAACTGAATAAATACAGCAAGCTGTGTGTGTGGGAGGGAGAGACACAGAGAGAGAGAGAGAGAGAGAGAGAGAGGGAGAGGGAGAGAGAGAGAGAGAGAGAGAGAGAGAGAGACAGAGAAAGAGAGAGAGAGAGAGAAGAGAGAGATGTACTATGAAGTGTCCAGTAATCATAAGGTTGATGATATTGAACCGAAAATACCATTCTAGTAAATTGAAAGAGCAGCTTTAGCAGAAATGTATTAAAACAAAAGCCTCTAAAATACGGCTAGATTTAACTTGGTTAGAAATTTCATAATGGAATTGAAGGTTCACTGATGAAAGAGAGGGGAAGTTGGGCAGGGTTGTAGAGAGGGACTAAGTATCATAGATCCAAGTGGGGGGTGAAGAAAGAGAGAGAAGAGAGAGAGAAAGAGGGGCAAAGAAAGAACAGAAAGGAGAAGGAGAGGAGGGAAAGAGAAATAGAAAGAGAAAGAGAAAGGGAGAAATTGGAGAAAGGAGACAAGGAGAAGGAGAAAGAGAAAGAACAAGAGAAAGAGAAAGAGAAAGAGGAAAAGGAAAGAGAAAAAGAGAGAAAAAAAAAGAGAGAAAAAGAGAGAAACAAAAGAGAGAAACAGGAGAGAAACAGAGAGAAAAAAGGAGAAAACACGCGAGAAAAAAAGAGAAAAAGAGAGAAAAAAGAGACCCACAGTCCACATAGACCAAGCGAACCCTCTCCCCCTCTCCCATATCACAAACACATATACCCACTCGAGAACCCTCTATCCCACCGACGCCCAAAAGACCTCTCCCCCTCTTCCCCCTCTCTCCCCTCTCTCCCCCTCTCTCTCTCTCTCTCTCTCTCTCTGGGGGTGCTTGCTGTAGGTTATTTCATCTCTTTCCTTTGTGTGGGGAGTAGAGAACTGAACAAACCCAAACCGTGTGTGTGTGGTGGTGTGTTTTGTATGTGGTGTGTGATCTACGTTTGGGTAGTGTGAATATGTGTGTGGTGTGTGTATGTACGTGTGTGTGTGTGTCTGAGAAAGTCTGCTTTCTAGCTCAGGGCTCATGAAGAAAGGAGCACTTCTTACCCAGGAGAGAGAGGGGGGGGAGAGAGAGAGAGAGAGGGAGAGAGAGAGAGAGAGAGAGACAAAGGAGGAGAAGAGAGGGAGAGAGGAGAGAGGGTGAGAGGAGAGAGAGAGAGACAAAGAGAGAGAGCAGAGAGAGAGAGAGAGTAGAAAGAGACAGAGGAGAGAGAGAGGAGGGAGCGAGAGCAGAGAGAGATGAGGAGAGAGACGAGAGAGAGGGACGAGGAGAGAGAGAGAGGGAGGAGAGAGAGAGAGAGAGGAGAGAGAGAGAGACGGAGAGGAGAGGAGAGAGAGACGAGAGAGAGAGAGAGAACTGGGTGTAAAACGTTCTGTCTACCATCTGCAGTGAGGTACACACTGTTCATCCCCATGCCATCTCCCAGAGACAGTGGCCCTTCCAGATCATCAGAGACCTGTGAAATGCCTGAGATAAGGGACACCCACCCTCTATACAACAGCCCAGAAGGCAGGCAGACATACAGTACTTACAAACAACACATATGTCTCGTGTTTGACTGAGTTGTTTGAGAAGGGATTCCTTACTGTTTCTACTCTGGAGGTTGGGTTGTACTTCTGGTAGGACCAGTGGCTTGTACAGAGCTCTTGAAGGAATGCACCACACACACACACACACACACACACACACGCACGCACACATTACTTGGTTCGGAATGGAATTTCTTCAAACATAATAAGTGTCATTGAATTTCAAATTGGTCACTTGGGGATTTTTCCCGGCTGATTGCGGGGAGCGATGCCTGCTGCTATGTGATCTCTTCCTGCCGTCTCCCGGCCCGAGACGTGTCACGCTGAAATAGGTTCTGCACTCTCTCTCTCTGTAAAGAAGCTTTCACAGGCAAGGGGCGGCCAATATTAACATCATGTACACTTGGTTTACTCTACACAGTACATTCGTTGCCAAGTCAACACGGTACATGCCAGGATTAGTGGCACATGCCAGGGTTAGTTAACGTCGTTAGTTCCGTGGATGTTTTGCTTGGATGTGTGCTTGGGGGAGGGACCCCGGTACTTGGAGACCGGTTGTGGTCAAATTAAATGACGATTGGTCGGTCAATCAATCAATCAATCAATCAATTGAGGTTCCCAGAGGGAGTGATATGTGTTAGCCACTGTCTTCCAGTTGCTGTCATTGAGGTTTACTGAAATGGGAAGATGTATATGAAGGTGAGGGGTGACTGAGGTTGAGACAGATGAGTTCCAGGGTTGTGACATCAGAGAGGATCCTCTCTCCAGACCCAGACAGGAAGTCAGGGGTCAGAGGTCAGACCTGGCTCTCTGATTGGACAGGGGGCGGAGCCTGAAAACCCCAACTCCGCTTCCTGTGCAGAGCTGGTGATGACGGACGGAGGGAGGGAGGGCGGGAGGGACGGAGGGAGGGTGCCGGAAAATAAGAAAACCTTTCAATAAAAAACAGGAAAAGTGATTGGAGAAAACAGGGAAAGTCCTGTTTTCCTATTGTCCTGTGGGAATGGGTGGACTTCCCACATGAGAGATGGATCTGTTTACACTGCCGTCAATATGTGGCTCATCATCGTCATAGTGATGGGTCTTGGAACACTTCATCTCGACCAATGACCCCTTCTCTCCTCTCCTCCCTTCCCTACTCCCTCCCCCTCACCCTCTCCCCCTCTCCCCCTCACCCTCTCGACCATCGGTGGTCAGGTTCAAAACGACTCAGTCTTCTATTCCGACCAGCTGATGTAGACCACCCCATGTCAAGCATCTCCTCAGTCCCTCCTGTCTCTGGCGCAGCCATTGGCTCTCTTCGACCCCCGGGGGAACGAGCACCGACCTATCAATCATCCACATTCTGCCCGCTATCCCCCCTTGCTTCTGGCCTCCTCCTATAGCTTTGATGCCGTCCCCACATCAGACAGATAGTGTAGCCTCGGATCCCGTCAGATAGTGTAGCCTCTGACCTCAGCGATAGCCTCGAGCGCTGTGATTATCAGCCAGGACAGGGACTGTCTCGGGTATCCACCCCTCAGTGGAGGAGGGGTGAGCGACGGAGGGGTGGGTGGAGGGGGAGTGGGTGTTTAGGGTCACACATGGTTGAACGCCCACCCCCCCCCACCCCCTCTCTCTTTGTTTCTCTCCTCCCAAGTGTTAATAACAGAGGCTGACCCTGACATCATCACCCTATCCTCCACCTTAATCTGATAAACAAGCTCAATAAAACAGAGCCCAGCCTCTACCTATGGACGTATTAACCTTTGCTGATGGAGCATGGAGCCAGTTGATGGAGGTGGGGGCAGGGGGGAGGGAGGAGAGAGGGAGGGAGGGGGTCTGGTTGTTCGAAGACGGTGAATGTGCCTCTCTCCGCTCGCTGTGACACAGAGCGAGGCTTGTCACTAAACTAGGTTAACCTGCCAGTGGATGAGCAAGCGCAAGACTCTTTACGCGATGCTTTTTTCACAGTCGAGGGCACACAAGCTGTCTGCTGGGAACAGAGAGATGTGTGCGGGCCTCTGATCTCCTCCTACACACGCTCACGTACAGTATGTACACACACGTGCACACGCACACACTCACATACAGTATGTACACACACACACACACTCACATACAGTATGTACACACACACACACACACACTCACATACAGTATGTACACACACACACACAGGCCACACGCACATACTTACATACAGTATGTACACACATTCACACACAGATGGACAAATGGTCTCAGTCCCTAAAGATTAACTATAACGCTGGAAAAACGCGCAGGTGGTTTGAGTGGGAGAGATTCTACCGTGTGTGAGTATGTGTCCTTCTTCAACACAAAGAGCCGGGATAGACCAACGCCTCGTCGGACGCAAGGCCCGGCGGAATGCAAGGATGACCGACCCACTGGTAGTCAATCATTCAACGGCGTGTTAGTTTATGCCTCGTCATCAGAATAAATCAGTTATTTCCATCTGCTTCTGGCTGATATAGCGGACGTGAGAGATGTGGGACGCTCCTACTCAGGGTTGACGGATTTGACACTTCTCGCCTCGCCCGTCTCCGCCCTCGCTCGTATGGGATGCGAGAGGAAAGCTAGACACCATGTATACCAATTGAGACATAGCGAGTGTGGGCTAAAAAGCTTCATAAATCAAACGTACTCCGAAACTGCATTTCCAGAACTCCCCGCAGGGTATGTGGCTGGAAAGGACCGACCGTTTGTGGTCCAAAGTAAGAATTGAGTTCTAGGCAAACAATGAATAGGCTACCCGTTGCACAATATTTGGCGAGTCCGTACATCGCTACCGTGGGGGAGCAAGGACCTGTGTGCCAGTAACACCGGGCCGCAGCAATTTTCCAACTTTTGACAAATTCCATTCTAACCGGACCAAACTGCCAGCTGTAAAGAACCCGGTTCCCTTACAAATACAATTTAACGTATCTTGTACGTTGCTCTGCGCTGAAAACGGGCAACTGACGTAGCCCTGGTTGCTCTCAACATGTAGCCCCAAAAAAGAGAATTGGGCTAAAGTGCGACGTAGCCTCATTTAAATCCTGCTTTCCGCACAATTTTCGCAAGGAGATTTAACCAGTGAGAGTCCATATGGGACGGTTCCCATCCTCCACGTCAGGGATGCTGCATACAGCCTCGCGCTGTGGACGGTGGGGGATGTGCGGGTGCCCCTGTCCTGTGCGCCCATCCGCATCCCTAACTACCCGGCAGCTCAACCAAACCCCGCAGTAAAACACAAACAGTCAAAAAGCCGCCGCCGGGCCGCGGTAGACAACGATGCTTGACGATCGGACTCACCAGTCGGTGGACGAAGTCTCGTTAATGACATCCTGGTAGGCTGTAAGAAGGGCCAGTCTGTTCTTGCTGAGATTCACAGCCATGTTGCTGTCTCTGCAATCATCCGGACCGGTGTAATACTGTAATGGGAGAAGCGGAGAGGATACAGAGAAACTGCGGAGTAGAGAGAGAGAGAGAGATAGGAACGGAGAGAGGGAGGGGGAGAGAGAGAGACCCGTAGTGGTTGAACAAAGAGGCAGTGCAACTCCCTAGCGGTGGAAGGCTGAATACCGCGTGGTCCTAATGCGGGAATGGGACCGGTTTAAGACCATCTGTTTAAAAGGCTGACGGTGTGAATTTAATAAAGACTTTTTCAGAAGGATGGATGTTTTTTGAGGAGAGCGAGAGAGAGAGGGAGAGCGAAAGGGAGAGAGAGAGAGAGAGAGAGAGAGAGAAAGGCTGCTCTGTTGCTCTGTTGCTGTGTATATGCCCCCTTCCTCCCCAGAGATAAATGTTTGCTGTCTGGGCCTGTGAAGGAAAGATTCACCCTGAAGGCTGTCTCTCTCTCTCCCTCTTTTATCTGTCTCACTCTCTCTCTCTCTCTTTCTCTCTTTTATCTGTCTCACTCGCTCCCTCTTTCTGCTTTTCACTTTCTCTATGTCTGTAACTGCACTTATCTTCCTCACTCTCTCCTTCTACTGGCGTGCACGACAGAGAACCAGGCAGGGGCGTCTTAACGTCCTATTCCATCCCAGACTAGAGTCACCATCCCTGGGGTGAAGAATTGTGTCAGTGGGCTGTTACGTCAGGCCCCCCTGGAGCTGTGTGTGTGTGTGTGTGTGTGTGTGTGTGTGTGAGGCAAGCCAGGCCCTCGGCAGTGGGGCAGTCGGAGCCTCCAACACAGCCAATCAGAGCGGCGCGTTACGCAGACGAACGTGTGGAGGGAGTCAGACGGCTGAGCGGTTAGGGAGTCGGGCTATCAATCAGAAGGTTGTTGGTTCCCAATGACGTTGTGTGTCCTTGGGCAAGGGACTTCACCCTACTTGCCTCGAGGAGAATGTACCCTGTACTTACTGTAAGTCTCTCTGGATAAGAGCGTCTGCTAAATTACTAATGTAAATGTGGAAATATAGACAGTGTGGACAGCAATATCGTTCACAGGTCAAGGCTTAGATAAGGTTGGCTGTAATTGCCTCCCTCTGTTTCTCCCTGTTGTTTTGTTTGCAGGGTTGTGGGTAGAGGTGAGGAGGTCGTTAACTTGATCAGGTACACCTGGGACCTGGTTAGGAAGCTCACCTTATGCTTGGGACACACTACAGGATAATCGGGACAATTTCCTCCATTCTGACAATACTAGGTAATGTCCCGATTATCTTGACGGTTCTACAGATTATTTTATCAGATGTTCCTTAGGTGTAAGGTATGTTAAGGGTGACCGAACCTGCTCGGAAGAACGTCGGAGCCGCCCGATCGCGAATCGTAAATATTGAATATTTACGTTCAGAAATCCTGATGTGTGGGGGGAGCAAAACGTTTAAGTCTAGGATGTTTAAAAATATATTTAGTGTGTACCCAGCATTAGACCAGTGGTTCTCCCTGGTCCTCAGGGTCCCCCTGCCCTGCATGTTCTACATGTTTCCC
The DNA here is from genome assembly GCA_903064625.1 of Mallotus villosus. Classification (NCBI taxonomy): domain Eukaryota; kingdom Metazoa; phylum Chordata; class Actinopteri; order Osmeriformes; family Salangidae; genus Mallotus; species Mallotus villosus. The sequence continues at coordinate 37,615 of CAEFZP010002023.1, read as the reverse complement.
TGCTCCAACACACCTGATTCTAATGAATGCTCGTTATGAAGCTCGGCAGAAGCCTGGTAACGAGCATTGATTTGAATCAGGTGTGTTGGAGCAGAGAAACATCTATGCAGGTTATAGACTCCAATCTGCTCGGCAGAGAGATAGAGTGTAGCAGAAGTTATATAAATAGAAAGAGATAGTCATCACAGTGAGACACGTTTTGTAATGTTCTCACTCTCCGAACCCACAAAGCTTTATATCCACACCTGCCGTGAGGTAGATTAGACGGTTTTCAGATCAAGTTAAAGATCTGGGATTGGCGAGGACAGATAATCCTGTTAGACAAAGATGAAGCAGCTACCATCACAGGTACACAGGCCTTGTACTGTACAAACACACACTAACACACACACACCTGCTGTGTTGTCTGGTCAGGATGTGTGTACTGTGTATTGGCATTTTTTGGTTCATGCTAATACACTGTTCAGTTTTACCATCTTCTTTTAAACCATAGGGGAATTCGTTTTGGTTCTTTCGACCATATTTTACCCCCCTACACACACTAACACACACACACACACACACACACCTGCTGTGTTGTCCGGTCAGGATGTGTGTACTGTACATGTGTGTGTGTGTGTGTGTGTGTGTGTGTGTTAGTGTGTGTTAGTGTGTGTTTGCCCCAAAGCGCCCTCCTCACCCCAGCTCGTTAAGTGGGTTAATGTTAATTAATTCTCCTCATCCATCCGGTACAAACTTCCAAGGTGCCAATTATTTCTTCTGCTGACGTTGATTGTTCTTAGGAAATACATCTGTCCAACAGGACTTGGGCACCCATCCAGCACCTATCTGTTCCCCAGCAGTGTGTGTGTGTGTGTGTGTGTGTGTGTGTGTGTATATACAACATGTACTGTGTGTTTGAATGTGTGTTTGTGAGGAACATGTACAGTACACGTGTTACATGCATGTGTAGGAAAGTGTCACTTGCCTGAAACTTACTGTGGTTACTCATACTAGTCCCCTCAGTGTGCAATAAGAATCATTTGATGCTGGGATATACAGAACAGACAATAGAGGGGGTGCATTTCATGGCAATGTTTTCAGATTTTGATTAATCAAAAAAACAAACATGTGTGACCCCACCATAAAGATGGTTTGGGGTAGTTATATCATCCCTTCACACTAACTTGGACCCATGTTTTCTGATTTAAATTCATCACAGAGCCAGTAGGCCTACCACAGGAGGTCTGTCGGCCGTCAGAATGTGTGACCCCACCGGACAGTACCATCCATTCTCACTGAGGAGACCCGAGTAGAGGTTCGAATTCGTCCTCAAGATGGCAGCCGCAACAAAAAAGTAACGTGACTGAAACCCATGAATTGGGTCAGAGCAACAAGGGAAATGGGGGTTAGAAATCCTTGTTTTCGGACTTTTAGGCCAGAAGAGCATTGATTTATTGATCTGAGTCTATATTTGGATACACGCGCATACCTCCCGACCCCTGTGCCACTTGAGCCTCTCACCTCTGGGGCCGGCGTGTTACCGTGACAACGGAAGGTTCTGTTCCTGAAAGTTCTGGAATGTGTTCATTTCCTCGTCGGTTTGATCGTTTACAGTAGGCTACTTGGTGTGTACCGACTGGCCCTTGTGCTGCAGCCATCAACAAGAATGTGTGTGCGTGTGCGCATAACTGATTGATTAACCCCTTTCGCTGTTCTTCTGCTTTCCATCTCTCTCGACATCTTTCTGATGAGAATACGAGGCTGAAGAACGGAGACATTAAGAGGTAGCCTAAAGGGCCTTAAATAATTATTTGTCACTTAGCGAAGCGCGTTTGTTTCCTGTGTGTCCTTTCAGTCCGCCAAACTCTTAAATAGATACATTTATATGTGATACCTAGCACCAGCATTGATGTTGCAATATTGTCATATTTTAAATTTCAGTTCAGTGCATTCAATGCTGACAAGCGTTGTTTGCCGGTGCTTTGGCCCCATCTAGTGGTTGCCTTAAGCTTGCATTATATTGTCCACTTCCTCAAATACAAGCGAATCATTTCCAGTCGATGCACATAACACCATTTCCGAAAAGGACGCGTCTTTATTATCATAAATATACAGTGTTAAAACAAAAAGGCTGATAGGAAAGAATAAAGTCGTCTATTAGAGAGTTTCGGAGAACTGTTGGAACAGGCAACATTAAAAACAGAAACGGAAATTTAAAAAACAAAACAGAAACAGGTGTGTTCTATGAACGATTTGATCTAAGATCTTTACACAGGTTTAACAATAGAGAACTACCCGACAACTGCAGGAATTAGCTGTTCAAGTAACGACCTTACAGAGTACAGTGGCTACCTCAAGGATTTAGGCGTCAACTACACAAGAATAAATCAGACAAGTCTTCCACAACAGCCGATGCTGAAGTAGCATGAAGTAAAAGCACTGAAGATTCCTACCATATTTACCAGGTTATTGTCTCTACATGCACAATTGAATGTAAACATTTGATCTTAAAACCATAACATTTCTACGACATTACAAATATATATCCAACAGAAAAAGTTTAAATATGATCTATCCAGCACAACTTAATAAAAGAGCTTATGACATCAGAGGAATGTTCAGCTCCATTTTAAACTAGAACGCATTCCAGTAAGTAGACATTTTCAGACGTTATAAAATACAGCATTATGCTGCGGTAAGTTCTACTAAAACTGATGGAAACCACGTTCTACAAAAAAAATAATCAGTTCTAAAACAAGTTCCCAGTAAAAAAAAAGAAAGACAAAAAAGATACAAATAAGACCGATGGCAATTATACTGTCTTGCGCGAGATAATGTTCCGGTAAATCCTTTGGTTGTGGTGGCTGGCGTGCAAGTTAGTTACAAAAACAACCAGTTCAACATGACATTTTAACATCCGTTTGATAGATTCGTTTGACACAAGATAATAAAAAATTACAACATTTTAACGAGACCATATGAGAAACACAATCTACAGAAATACCATCACCAGCGTCAGCTGTCAACGTCATTCAACAGCGTACGATGACACGCTGGCATAAGAGTGATGGTTTACATAAATATGAAGAGATCAGTAGGCAGTAGGTGTGCAAATCCTCATAAACCAAACCCAGTCAATAAAAAAAGGCGGTTGGATATTTTAATAGAGGACAAACTCATTTGTTGATGTTGATTATTAAACTGTCAACACAAACTGACAAAGACAAAACCATTCGAAGGCCATCTTGCAGTGCGAGTTGGACGAATGGCACATCCATAAAAGAAAAATCACATACTCAGCGAGTTAACCCACACAAATATAAAACTAATTTAAATGTAAGTTCTGAAGTTTGGTTTAATTTACTAAGCCTTCTGTTACCAGAGTAACTAAGGAATTATAATTAGTGATGAACGTAATTTAATTTCAGGTCATTAAACTCTCACTATGTACGATACATAGCATCATACTATATTGAATATATACATATATCCGATTTAAGGCAGTGTAAGATAACGTGTATATGTGTTCTGTGTGTGTGTTAATGTTAGGAGTGTGTGTGCGCGAGAGAGAGAGAGAGTTTTTATGTGTGTTTGAAGACAGCGTAGAGATAGTTACTGGTCTGTATTGATTGTCAGGCAGTCTGTTGCTGGTGGTTCTCCGTGTGGATAAGGCGACGGTACCGGCTCAGTGGACAGAGGGAGATCCACGGTTCTTCATTGTGGAACCGGTGACGTTCCATCAGCTTTTCTGAGCCAGTGCCAGGGCTTTGGGCTGGGGTAGAACCGGACTGGGCCGGTCTTTGACGAGAACCTCCACCTCACTCTTCGTGTCCTCCTCTTCTGTTGCTTCTCGTTGTCCATCAGTACCACTGTCTTCACCCGGACTCCTGTCAGAGTCCACACCAGGTGTCTCCTCCTCTTCCTCCTCCATCTCCTCCTCTTCCTCCTCCATCTTTTCCTCCTCCTCCTCTTTCTCCTCCTCCATCTCTTCCTCCATCCTCTCAGGTTCTTCCTTTTCCACCTTTACCGTCTCTCTCTCCTCCATCTCTCCTTTCTCTCTCTCCTCCACCTGTTCCATTGCTTTACATTCCTTCTCCTTCTCCTCCCCTCCGTCTTCCTCCTCAATCTCGACCTCTCTGGTCTCCTCCTTCTCTTCTCCGGCCGAGTCCGCCGCCTCTCCTCCACCCTCTCTCTCCTCGTCTCCTCCTCTGTCCTCCATCTCGTCTTTGTCCTTCTCCCTCTCCTTGCCACCGTCCTCCACCCTGGGAGAACCAGGCTGGGTTCTCCCGGCAGGGCGCTTCTCCAGAGATGGCGTCCGCCCCCAGCTGCTCTCCCTGGGGTCGTCCAGCTTCACCTGGAAGGGGGGCAGCTCCAGGAGGAAGGCCCTGATCCTGCTAGGAGAGCTCAGGTCTGCAGGCTCCTCCTGGCCCTCCGGCCCCCGCTCCGGGCCTCCTCTCGACCTCAACCTCAACCCCAGGCTCAGGTCCTCTGCCTCCATCTGGTCCTCCCCTCCTGGTCCCAGCTTGGGCCTCTTGGCGATGCGGTCGCCCTCCGACGCGTCCGGGAAGTCCGCGGAGGGTCTCTTGGATGCGGGCCGCTTGCTGAGGTTGAGGGGCAGGGCCTGGTCTGGGGGGTGGGGTGTCGGGGGAGCAGGGCTTGGGCAGGTCCTGGGAGAGTACCTCCGACAGGCGCTTGGTGAAGGACTGGAGGTGGTCCGAGCCCAGGGGGGTCCGCATCAGCTGGCGCACCTGGAGGCTGCAGTCCAGATCCAGGGGGAGCACCCGGAGAGGGGGCAACGGAGGACGGACTCTCCCCTCCCTGCTGCTCCCTTTGTGGGCCCCGTCCGCAAGCCCACACCAGGAGCATTGGTGGGGGTGGTGGCTGGAAGGGGGCTGGTGTTCGTCCCCGCTAGGCACAGGGGTTTCTGGGCTACCCGTCTTGCCTTGGAGGGGGGCGATGGAGGGCTGGTGGGAGCCTGGGTCCTGGGGGGTCAGGACCGGATGGTCCAGGCTGTTCAGGCCCAGACGGTTACGGAAAACATCCAGAGGACAGAGGCCCTTGGTGGGACTGAACCCCCCCTGAGGGCCCCCTGCTGGCAGCCTGGGGAAGGGCGAGAGGAGGGCGGGGGACGGGGCCTGGGTCTGGCCCTCCCTGGCTGCGTTGCTCTGGAAGGGGAGGAAGGGGGTCGACATGGGGGACAGGTCCGGTGTCAGGGGCATGTTGGTGAGGTTGAGCTCCTGGAAGACGGCCTGGTTCTGGAGGGAGGGGTCGGCCGGTCCGGGGCTGGGTTTGGGTGCTGGAGGCTGGGCAGCGGCGGCCTTGGCCTTGGCCTGGGCTAGCAGCTTGGCCTGGGCTAGGAGGGTGGCCTTGTTACGCCTGCCTGGGGGCCTCCCACGGCCCCTCTTCACCACGGCGCCTCCCTCAGGAGAAACAGCCTCCTGATTGGAGGAAACGATAGAATGCGAGAGATGGGGCGGGGGGGAGTGGTATGATAGAGAGAGGAAATGAAAAACAAATGAAAAACAAAACACTACTTTGCATCCTCAATCATTTCCATACGAGCGTCGAGGCAAAACACACAGGACTCAAAGATGTTCCTGCTGACAGTCTCTAACGCACAGAGCAGACGACATCATAATAACGTCAAATTATGATCACTTAGCGGACGTCTCAACCAAAGAGACGAACAGATGTGGGATTCGAACCCACAAGTCCCACGAGAGCAGCTTCTCATCTGCAGTCGAACGCTCCTCCACAGAGATACACCCCCGGTGGAAGACAAAACAGAAGGAAAAACTGATCTGGATCAACTTACAGGAAGAGGAGCGGAGATAGCGGTCTTCTTCTCTACCGGCTTCGTCCCTGGTTTTCTTCCTCTCGCGTCCCCCGCCAGCGGCGGCCTCCCCCGCATCCCCCTGGTTTTGGGAGGACCCGAGGATTCTGGGAGTTTGAGTTCTGCTCCTCCTCCTCCGATGATGTGCTCCTCGTAGGGCAGCATCAGCCTGAAGAACACATCACTCTGACATCACTCTGACATCACTCTGACATCACTCTGACATCACTCTGACATCACTCTGACTGACGGTCGATCCGGAGGAGAGTGGGAGAGAGAGAGAGACAGAGAGAGACATAGAGAGAGACGGAGAGAGAGAGACGGAGACAGAGAGACAGAGAGGCAGAGAGGCAGAGAGGCAGAGGCAGAGACAGAGAGGCAGAGACAGAGAGGCAGAGGCAGAGAGACAGAGACAGAGAGGCAGAGAGAGACAGAGAGACAGAGGCAGAGGCAGAGAGACAGAGAGGCAGAGGCAGAGGCAGAGGCAGAGAGACAGAGGCAGAGGCAGAGAGAGAGAGACAGAGAGGCAGAGGCAGAGAGAGACAGAGAGACAGAGAGGCAGAGGCAGAGGCAGAGAGAGAGAGACAGAGAGACAGAGAGGCAGAGGCAGAGAGAGAGACAGAGGCAGAGAGAGAGAGACAGAGGCAGAGAGAGAGAGACAGAGAGAGACAGAGAGACAGAGAGACAGAGAGACAGAGAGACAGAGAGAGACAGAGAGACAGAGAGACAGAGAGAGAGAGAGAGAGAGAGACAGAGAGACAGAGAGACAGAGAGACAGAGACAGAGAGAGAGACAGAGGCAGATAGAGAGAAAGGAATACAGGTGACAAAGGAGAAGGAGGATCAGGAGATGAGGAAGTAGAGCCGTGTCTCCTCACCTCTCGTAGTGTCTCCTGGTGCAGGTGGCCGCGCTGGTGCTTCCAGGACACCCTCCCAGCTCGTTATACACCACCTTCCACAGGCGCTCCGACGTCACCTGGGCCCCCAGGACACACACACACACAGTTAAAAATCCCATCTCCCAGACACGTCCGAAGCTAAACAACACTGTTAGAACTGTGCAGTTTGAGCCCCTTGATCGTGTTGACTTCCTACATGTGCCGTTTGCACGTCGCTCTGGATGAAAGAGCTGAACAACATGCTACCATGACACACACAGCTGCTTCAGACCATCTCTCACCCTTTCACACTCACCCTCTCATAGCCGCCCAGGCGCCTGACCACAGAGTACATGAGGAACAGGTCGACTGTGGACACAAACACACTGTTAGTACATATATATAAAAATTACATTTGATTTTATTTAACCTTTATTTCACCAGATAGGTCAACTAAGAACCGTCTGTTACGTGAAGTTGCGTAGGTAAACGTGAGATTGTAGACAAAACGGACAACTCCTTCCCCGAAATCGGTAGATCCCAGACAGTAGATTTGGTAAAAGGTACAAGAAATGTGCTTTCAGCTTAGAGGAGGCCTAGGGGTTGATGATGTCATCAGAGTGCGACTCACTCTTCTTGAAGCCCAGGTTGGGCACCTTGCTGATGGCCGACCCACGACGCTCCATGAAGACAAACAGCTGATCCAGGAACAGCTGCTCCTCGGGGTGTGGAAGCCACGCCCCCTCGCAGTTCAAATCCACGTCGTCCATCACGTTTTCCTGCACACACACACACACACCCCGTAAACACATAAAACATAACCCAAATGCAAACACACACACACACCACAAACACATACACAAACAGGCACACATTCCGCAAACACACAACGTACATAAAAAACAATGCACAAAGCCGCACACACACACACACAGAGGAAAGATAGTTTGCTTCCTCTGTTAATATCTACTCAAATATTTAGTGAAGGCAACAGTTCCAACAGTTCAAAGTTAAAGTGACACAGTTCAAGCTGCGGCTACAACTGAACTTTGCATGTCATCAAAAAGGGAACAGAAACATCGGGAAATACTTTACCTTCATTTTCTCGACCCAGGTCTCTGATTGGCTGGGAGAAGGAGACTCCACCCCCTGTCTGTCACGGCCTCTTCTCTTGCGTGGTCGCCCCTTCAGGCTGATAGAAGTGCATCCTGGGAATGAAGAGAAAAGCCCTTTAATAATTCGCAGCTCCAGAGTTCCCAGACCCGCTCAATCAACAGCTGATAGTCTTCAGGTCTCGTCAGGTACCAATAACCGAGATGTGTATATATATATATATATATCGTTTGAATTTATTTATTATTATTTATTTATTTTATTTTGGGGGGATTAAAAATTAAAAAAATCGTGAATAGATTTTTAATCGAATCGTGATCCCCAAGAATCGATTCGAATCGTGAGGAACCAAAAGATTCCCACCCTTAATATATACACACACACACTCTATATAAACACACACACTCTATATAAACACACACACTCTATATAAACACACACACTCACGTAGTGGGGTCCAGAGGTTGCTACAGCAGCTGAGGGTGGAGTGGCTGACGGCGTCCCGGCAGTAGAGGACCCGGGTGTCCTCAGCCCCCCCCCGGAGGGCCCCCAGGGCCAGCAGGAGGGGGTCCTGGAGCCCCGGGCCCCCCGGAGCGGGCCCCCGGTCCTGGATGCGCCGCTGGAGGGAGCGGTAGCGGCAATACTGGGGGTAGCTCAGAACTCTCACACGACTCTCCTGCTTGGGGGGTTCCGCCGTCGCTACGGTTACGTCTGTGGAGGAACGGAACGCACGGCTCTCCTGATCGGGGGGTTCCGCCGTCGCTACGGTTACGTCTGTGGAGGAACGGAACACGTGGCTCAGTCTAGGGATGAATAACGTATCGTACTTTCATGACGTCACAAAAAATTATTATGGATATATTTTTTTTTATCATTCGGAAATATTCCCCACAAATCAAATGTTATTTGTGTAGCACTTTTTAAATTTTTGTTTTCTTAAAAAAAAACTAAAAAACTTTTACAAGTGATTTCACAGATGGCTTCCCGAGTCTGAACTCACGGTCAGTCTTGTGGGTCTCTAGTTCTGACTCGGTGCTGGATGGTCCGGTCCTCTCAGTCTTGTGGGTCTCTAGTTCTGACTCGGTGCTGGATGGTCCGGTCCTCTCAGTCTTGTGGGTCTCTAGTTCTGACTCGGTGCTGGATGGTCCGGTCCTCTCAGTCTTGTGGCTCTCTGGTTCTGACTCGGTGCTGGATGGTCCGGTCCTCTCAGTCTTGTGGGTCTCTAGTTCTGACTCGGTGCTGGATGGTCCGGTCCTCTCAGTCTTGTGGGTCTCTAGTTCTGACTCGGTGCTGGATGGTCCGGTCCTCTCAGTCTTGTGGGTCTCTAGTTCTGACTCGGTGCTGGATGGTCCGGTCCTCTCAGTCTTGTGGCTCTCTAGTTCTGACTCGGTGCTGGATGGTCCGGTCCTCTCAGTCTTGTGGGTCTCTAGTTCTGACTCGGTGCTGGATGGTCCGGTCCTCTCCAGACTGTTTCTGGTTCCGGGTCGCGGACCACATCTGGACGTCCAGCCAGGAGGTTCTGAACAGGTCCAGTTCAGCAGATCCTCCACACGCACGACCACTTTCTTAGACACGGCCAGGACCTCATCCTGGGGCACACACACACACACACACACGCACATACACACGCACAAAAAGAAAAGTATGCGTTTGAACACATTTTTCACGTAAAGGCCTTGCAAACTGTGGGGTTCATATTTCTTCCAGGGCCACACAGAGCACATTAAGTCACATTACACTCACACTGAGTCAGGGGAACTACCCCAATGGCATTTTGAAACGCGATCAGAGACGACTCGCTCCTCCCCTCCTCCATACCAGTTTGTCCACAGAGACAACAATCGATGATGTAGCCTTCCCCCAGGCCGCCCCACCCCCCTCCCGCCCCCCCCCACCTCCACCAGGTGCAGCGTAAACCATTACGGCGTTGCAACTGATCCACGTCTCACATTCTTGCCACTCTGGCACAGAGGGATCAGCTAACACACACACACGGCTAACACACAGAGCAACACACACAGATCAGCTAACACACACACACGGGTCCACAGAGCAACACACACAGATCAGCTAACACACACACGCTGGTCCACAGAGCGAACGGCCACTTCCTAATAAGCAGTGTGTGTCCAGCGTAACTCTAATGAAATGCCCTAATGTGGAAACATGCGGTCGTATAAACTGTTACGTTTATATCTGGGGGAATGACCTATTTTTTCCCCCTCTTCTGATGAGGAAACTCTGAGAATGGAGAGTTTTCTCTCACACTGGTGTGTGTGTACATTTATGAGAGATTCACAGATATTTTACTTAGAATCGTATAGCTACCACTGAATATTCTGCATGGAAAATGTAGGCCCATGTAGTTTCGTAATATTCCAAAAGCGCTGACTATTCTATTTATATAAAAACCTAAATCGTATTTCCTGCCGAGAAATGATTTCAAAAGTCGACCAGTCATTATTTAAAATGGCGGATGGATATGGTATTCTGTAATGAAAACCTGAACCGTCTTGATCAAAAAAACTGTTTCATTAAAACAAGACAGAGCTTGGCGCTCTGCCAGGTACAGTTTCATGTTTCATTTAGTTCTTGGGCAATCGTTTGGAAATGGAAGATTAAGAAAGAAGCGTGCTGACAGAAGGAGGCCAAAAGCCAAGTACAATATTTTATCACTCGCAGATAATCTTTTACTAAGAACGTCGACGAGCCGACACTGCTCCTTTGTCGGGGAGCACTAGCAGCAACACAATTATATTTATTAAGTAGAGCGGTTGACTAGTGGACACTTTTGTTTTTAGAAAAACATGTGGAACAGTTTTCTGTTTAAAGAGATATCTTAATAAGCACTGGCCCCTTTCTCCACTGGGTCCAAGCCTTCAGCCCAGCTCCAGCCCCTGCCCCTGCCCCTAGCCTAGCCCCACCCCCTGCCTCTGCCCCACACCCTGCCCCTAGCCCAGCCCCTGCCTCACCCCCTGCCCTAGCCCAGCCCCACACCCTGCCCATAGCCACGCCCCCACCCCGCCCCTCACCCGCCCTTAGCCACGCCCCTCACCCTGCCCAGGAACTCTTACCTCCCCGTGCTCCTTGGTTCTTCCCTTGGTCGTATCCTCTGGGAGGATGTAGAGACGGGAACTGGCCAGCAGATGGCGCTGTACCTGCTCCTCCCACAGTAACGTCACCTAAACACAAATTCAACATACAAGTTATAAAACATACAAAAGAAAATAAACTAATAAAAATCCCCTCCAAAGCACAACACCATGAATATATCACTGTATGCATGTATAGAGATATCTGCGTGGTGCGTACATAAAGGTTGGGTTCAGGGGCAAAGAGTAGCCAATCTCAGAGAGGTTTATTAATGACTGACCAATTCTTAAACTTTCTTTGGTCCAATCGCTGTTACACAATTACACTGAACCGTGAACATAAAATAAAAATGCACAACAAAAAAAAATATTCTGCAACCACAATAAAAAAAATCAGTATACTTTAAAATACCTCACAGTACTTTTGTAGCATTTAAGGAGCACTTGTTTCGAGAGGTTTGGGTGGATCGAATCAAGTGCACCAGAACTTACCTCAGCGATGCAGGCCGGCTCCTGGGGGCCACAGCGGATGTAATAGAACCCCCCCAGCCTCAGAACCTGGGCGGCACTACCACGCTGGCACCTCACTGACTTATAGAAGGCATAGCTGCCTCGGAGGCAGGAGGGGCTGCCTAACCACTAGAGAGGGGGAGAGAGGGGGGGGGGAGAGAGGGAGAGGGAGAGAGAGAGGGGGAGAGAGGGGTAGAGCGAGAGAGAGGGGGAGAGAGAGAGAGAGGGAGAGGGGGGAGAGAGAGGGCGAGGGGTAGAGAGAGGGAGAGGGGTAGAGAGTTTGGGAGAGGGGTCAAGAGTTTGGGAGGGAGAGGGGTAGAGAGAGGGAGGGGGGGTGGTAGAGTGAGAAAAAGGGAAAGAGAGATTGGGAGAGAGAGAGAGACAGTGAAGGAGAGATGGAAAGAGAGAGAGAGAGAAATGGAAGGAGCCAAAGCAGTAGAGGTTAAAATTAATATTCAGTTTGATTCAGATGGACATACAGTTTGTGTTGACCAAAATCACAAACATACACAGTTCAAATACATTTCCTGTGAAATTAACTGAAATTCCAACAGTTCGGCATAAGTTAAACCACATATGGGCTGAGTCACTTCAACACATGGTCTTTTATTACACCATCTTCAAAGATTAAAGATCCTCTTCTATGCAAAGAACCCTACTGTCGCCTAAAGGGAAAAGGTTTGAATTTATACATGCAGTATTTCTTACTATTTCTGCAGTATTTCTTAATCTACTTATTCAGTAGTTTCCTCCAGGATCACAAGGACTCTGACTTAGAGACCTGCTGCTCTTGTTGCTTAGCTGTAACCGATTTAAAATTATTGTACTCTCTGTGAGGTAGTTTACTGTTGCTTGCTCTTCCACAGGTACACTCTTGCACTTTTGAGGTTCATGTTGTTTAATTGTAACTTGTTTAACTTCATGCTCTTATGATTCTTCCCTTTGGCACTTATTTTTGTTTTTTTTCCACAATGTATGCTTCATGTTCATGTGACTACTTGCAATGTTGGGGATATCTCGTTGTTATGATCAGTGACCTATGCACTTTTGTAAAGCTCTCTCTTGGAAGTCGCTTTGGATAAAAGCGTCTGCTAAATGAATAAATGTAATGTCAGCTTTACATCTGAGGTATCAGTGGTGGAAAGCGTTTATCAACTGCAAGAATGAAGCTGGTTTGGTTTGGCAATGATTCACCAATGCTATGTGAACTATAGGCCTACTAAACACTATTGTGTAAAGCTAAATTAAAGGAGTAGTTTTGCTCACGTACTTTTAATCTTAAAATTGGTGGATAATTACTAATGTATAATAATGACTCTCTAAATGGACAAATAAACCCACTTATATGAATTACAGATTCAAGCGTCCATCATTCAAAACATGTTATAGAAGATGCTATCCCACAGATTAAGTCAGTAATATGCAACAAAAAAAACATCCCCACTAAATATTCTTGTCCCGAATTTTTCTCCTACAGCGTGGTCTTGTGCTCGTGCTCCACAATGGACTTGATAACATATGTGGATCGGGAACACACCCACATGACCCAAATTATCCATTACAGCCATGAATATAGACTTTCAGATTCCGTGTAATGTTTCCTTGTGGAGGAAACTCCCTCATGGGCCCTTATTAAGTCGAACTGACTTTAAATACATTTCATTTGATGTATATATGTTTATAGGGTGCGTGGATTTTTTTTGTGCTAAGAGAATATTCAAGTGAAGACATGCCTGGATTTAGAAAGCATTGTTAATTTAAAAGGGACCATGTCGGTTTTGTTTTGTTTGTGACAAACTTTCTTATTAATACACTACATAGATTCTCTAAGAAAAGCTTGACAGGAAAATCAAATGCTACGATTCAAAACTAACTAGGCTATGCAATCTCATGTTCTATCTTGAATATATTCTAAAAGCTCTAGCTACTTACAGGCTTCATAAAAGCGTAAAATTCTCAAATTCTCACCTTCCCTCCCCCTTAGTCGGCTCAATCCCCAACCCCCTCTCTCTGTCTCTCTCTAAAATAGCAGCGACAGCCAGCTCCCAGTGAACACGTTAATCAACCGGCCAGCTAGCGGTGAAAGCGAGGCACTGAAGAAGTGAAGCCTTACGTTAGCAACAGATATATAGCCTAAAAGATTCTTTCCCCATTTTGAGTATGGATTTTTAAAATAGAGACTCTAATCTAAAAGACAGGCCTACGTCAATGCTCGTGATGTCGTTATAAATCCAGTGCTCTGCCAGTCAGAGAAGGGAGGAAATGTCAAGGAAACTTTTTGTCCAAAAGCACAAACATGACCTTGGGTATCTTATCAAAAATACTTTACTGAGGGGATAACCTTCTCTACGTAGTAAGAGCTATCCCACATTTAAGAATAAATAAATGTTGCATAGTCTAGGCTACATAAATAGGACTATTAGTTGGCTATTGTATAAGTGTAGGCTAGTATTCACATACCACAACTAATATAGCCTATAGGCTGCAAAATAGGCTATCATAAACCATTTTGATATTGAAGACATTAATATAACAGTTCATTTCTTGACGTCCTTAAATTCGACAAAAAACTCGAACGTCCGAATCAAACGTGCATAGTTTGCTAAAATTGAATCAAGATAATCCTTGCTATTTCAAGTACAAAGTACAGAGATTTCCTGGCGATATTAACATTCCAACTTAAGCTATTGCAATTAAACGAGACACAAAATGTCGGAGATTCTTAATACCAATATGCTGGCCATTTGTGTGCGATAAATAGCCTAAATTGCTCCACCTAGTTCTCGAAAATATTTTTCGAATATTTGATATCACGTGAATTCAAAATTAAGATACTGATTTTTCGACTCGAACTATTCACATTTCGAAGTTAAGGTTTCAATATCACTAACTTGGTAGGGGAAAATGTATTCAAGTTTCTTGATATTAGTTTACCGAATCGATAGAATAAAATGTTTTAATGTGGAAAAGTGTGGGGGTGGGGGTAGGTAGAGATGGCGAACGTAGATTCTCGACACGACACACAAAGAAATTAATCATTAACATCACGAAAATATAGAAAATTGCAGTATATTAAATTGCAAGTTATAGCCATTAAATATGATCTCCACGTCAGTGTTACTGTGAGTTTCCACAACAGAATTTCAAGAAGCTATTTCCCCCTTGAAAAGTTATAAGTCTCTCATTCAATAAAGTTGCTATTGCAGTCAAAACCACAGCTTGCTTGATAGGATAACAATCAATCCAACGCTGTAAACTAAATTTACAGATATCAAATGGTCGAGTTGATATTAAAATGAAATCGACGTACAGTCGGTTTATTTCCTATATCAACAGGTTAATGTGCCATGCGATTGAGTCCGAAAATAGCGATTTATTGGAAAATAATATAAAGTCAGTTTCGGCTTTACCTGTATCGCATTCTGCTCCATTGCTGTCCTGCATTCCCTTATTCGCTCTTCAAACCCCCTATCAAGTTACACAGCCGGGTACTCACCGGCATACAAACAAATGCACAAGAAGAAAAGGCTTCTTTTTTTGTGAAAATAGGACAGGATCTAGGTGTGGCCAAACTCTTAGCGAGAGTTGCCTATAAAGTTATTGTTTATATGAAAGTGGATATTTTGATTGACAGGGGAAATTCACCGGATTGTGTTTACGATGTAAAAAAAAAGTTTTCGATTTTATTGTCACAGCAGTGAATTGGGGAAGTTTCGTTACAATGTAATAACAAAGTTGCTGAACCACTGATTCAAGGGTAAAGGACGGAGCATGCGTAAGACCAACGCGTGGCAATGAACAGAATTGATCGTAACTTGTTTTAGCATATTCTTTATTGAGCAATGTAGAAACGAGAAAGAAAGGAACATCCAGGAAGAAAAAATAAAAACAGGCACGCAGACTTAAAGTTGACTTATGTAGCTTAAGTTCTAACTGACTGTTAAAAATATATCTGATATATCAACACAAAAATAAAACGTTTCATTGTAACATAGCAACACCCCTGTAGTCACAGGCAACACTTGTTCTCAGTTACATTGGAAGGCATTTAGCCTCGTGACCATTCGACATGTATTTGTATCTTTTACGATTTTGATTTAAACCCCGACATTTTATGTATACGCTTGTTGCCCACTAGGGGAGGTACCACGTGTTTTGGGTGACTGCGTAACACTTTAGCTTGGCTGGTCTAATGCATATGAATAGAGTATGACGCTATATAAATTATTACCCAGATGCAATATAATGTTTAGACAAGGTGTCATGTGTCTACCTGTGAAAGATCGCGATATGTGAGCCAATGTTGCAGCCATGCACATTTGTATTTTTCAACTGACAAAACAATGAAATAACATTTAACAAAGCAGATCTTGATAAAACACCATTGCAATAAGTGAGTTTTTTTTTCAAATAACAAAACAGCATACTATCTTTCATATCCTTTTGTTAACCCGAGTGGGTGTGACTGTTTATATAGTTGCTTATGTAGTGTTGTTATGCTGTGCTCTTTTTCACACAACATACATCATTTCAAGTATATAGTCTAGAATCTTTATACGTTTGCTCTTCTATCACTAGGTCAGCTTCCCTCCTCCTCGTCTTCCTCCTTACCCTCCTCCTCCTCCTCCTCCTCCTTACCCTCCTCCTCCTCCTCCTTACCCTCCTCCTCCTCCTCCTTACCCTCCTTCTCCTCCTCTTCACCGCTCTCTTCCAGCAGGTGGGACTGGAGGGTCAGGCTCTAGGCCATGGCCGTTACCATGGCGGCACCCTTCCTGCTGCTGTCCTCGGAGACCAGCAAGGTGATGTCACAATGGGGGGGGCCATGATGCACACGGTGTCCTTGCGTTTCTTACTGAAGCTGGAGAGTGAAGGGAGAGAGAGAGAGGATGAGAAAGAGAGAGGGAGGGAGAAAGAGATAGTGAGAGAGAGGGAGGGAGAGGGGATGATAAAGAGATAGTGAGAAATAGAGGGAGAGAGAGAGGGAATGAGGAGATGAGAGAGTGAGAAAAACAGAAGGAGAGACAGGGACAGTGAGAAAGAAAGAGGGAGGAAAGAGAGAGAGAGAGAGGGGGGGGGGATAACATAACTCACAAACCCCTCTCCGGTGGAAATAAAAATAAGACATTCCTCTCAACTCCACCCTTACGTGGGATATGCTTCTTAACAAACTGCTCCATCCACCCCCACGATGATCTTCAAGTGGTCCAGTCCTCGGTTGACACGGATACGGTTGGTGAGCGTTGCCAGGGCAGCGGCACACAGCTGGGCAGTGCGTGTGGAGAGTGTCAGACCAGACGAACCTGCTCCCAGTCTGGCTGGCGGCTCAAAGACTTCCCTCATGATCCCCTGGGCTCTGGGCTCTGACTAGGCCTTTCAGACCGAAGCAATCAAATGACCAATGACAATCATTTATTATGATTGCATAAACAGTCATTATCACCTATGAATACTCTCTGGAAAAGTGTGTCCCTGCTCCTGGAGAGCTATACCTTCCTGTAGGTTAAAGCTCTATCTCTAATCAAGCACACCTGGTTGTACTGATTAGCTGGTTGATGCTTCAAATCTGGTTAGTTACAACTGGGGTTGGAGAGGACTGATGACCTACAACTGGAAGGTAGCTCTCCAGAAACAGGGTTGAACTGAATAAGTTGATACATGGGAATTCAGAAGAGGTAGCATGTGATTTCACAGACTAAGGAAGAATCTGACTTGTGAACTCAATGGACTATGGATTGGTTGTTATCTTGTGCCAGGGCTGTAATCTATATATATATATATATATATATATATATATATATATATACAGTGGCGGACTCAGGGGGGGGGCAGGGGGGGCGACCGCCCCCCTTCGTGCCTCCTTGGTTGAAAAAGCGCGCTAAGGTGCCGTAAAGAGTGGCGAATTACGAGAGAAAATCCGATAACTTGCTCAATGAGTGCCCTTCTAATGCCCTTACAGTGCCTACATGGTTGAAAAATTGCGCTCTAGAGTGGTGAATATGAGAGAAAGTGCCTTATTGGCTGCTCTTTACATAGGAAAACAATTATTGAGTGCCCTTAATGTGCCCTTTTAATTTTTTCGCCCATGCCCTTCAAACAGTCTGAGTCCGCCACTGTATATATATATATATAATGATTACATGATTATAATGTTGAAATATATATATCCCACCAATATTAAAATCTGCTCAAAATGTCCCCCCCCCAATATATTGATATAAACATTGAAATAAAATATAAATGTTCTACGCTACTACAGCCAACCACGCACGCTGTCCGAAATTATCATAAAAATAAAATACATGTAAAGTTCTCAGGGGGGGGTGTTGACTCCATGGCTACGGCCTTGTCTTGTGAAACAGGCCTACTGTATACTGCATACACAAACGTTCTCAGTCTGATTGAATTATGCTTCATGTATACCCATCTCCATGACTCAACAAAAAATGCCCTGACGACACAGCCCTGCAACAGGAAGTATTACCTATTATTAGTGTGTCAATTTAGCAGACGCTTTAATTCAAAGCGGTGAACGATACTATCTGCATGGTCATCGTTTGGCGAGGGACTCACTTCTCAAAGTGGTTAGAAAGCTGTAGGTCAAGGGTGTTCAATCCTGGTCGTCAGGGTCCGCTTTCCTGCACGTTCTAGATGTGTCCCTGCTCGAGCACACCTGATTCAAATGAAAGCTCGTTATCAGGTTCCAACAGCAGATATTTCTAAGATTTACCGCGTTCAACTGCAGCGGATGAGCGAGCCCGTGCGCAATTACGCACGACGCGCGTGAAAGACAAGCCAGAACTTCCTTGTTCCTCATTGCAAAGCTGCTGAAGGCAGTGCCGGTTATAAACGTCTAAACGTCAACGCGCATCAATGAGCGGTCGGTCTCAACGTGTCTATCTTTACCCGTCAACGCAAACTAGAGCTCATTAATAAGTTTGTCTTTGAGGAACACAACGTCAAAAAGGGCGGCTGCAACATTCTGCAATCTGTAGTGACGGCTGTTGTTGTTTCAAAAACGGTTGTAGGTCGCTTTGTTGGTATTAAAACTGGAAAGCCCGCATTCGTTAAATGTCTGTTACAACAACGAAACAGGTACCGTCACACTATCACGCGCACACACGGTCATGGTGTTTTAACACATTTTCTGTTCCAAGTATTTGTCTGTCTTCTTCTCCATAGCTAGGTAACTTTCAGACGCACCTGGCAAAACAAGACACAACAACCGGTAAATACCCAACCGCTAACCAAACGGATCAGCGCGAACCACAAACCAAAGAGCAGTTTGATACATTCCAGTATAATTTAATCCCGATTATTCATATTATTCAAATCAGTATAACAATCATAAAAAAAAACACACAATTTTAAGCATCTACATAGGAAGGAAACTGAGCTTGATAAGGCTATCGTCTATTTGCCCTCTTCCTCCCTCCTCTTCCTCTTCCTCCTCCTCCTCTTCCTCCTCGGCTGGGCTTGGTGCTGTTGTACTGGTGTTTGAAGTCTATAAGGCAGTCGGTGGCTTCGGAGATGGAGGTGAACGAGCGGATGGGTGAGGTACTGACTCGGAGGCCCGGTGAGGTACTGACTCGGAGGCCGGGTGAGTCACTGACTCGGAGGTCGGGTGAGGTACTGACTCGGAGGCCGGGCCCGGAACTTTCCTCCCCGCTGTCGCCCGAGTCACCCTGCCCTCGCCGCTCTGCCGTCACGCTGCAACACGGGTGAACGTGTCACGCGTGTACACACACACACACACACACACACTGGGTAGACCATGTTGGAGAGACCAGGTGCTGTTGAGAGCGTAGCTCACCTGGCCTTGAATCTGGGGTCACATGATCCAGCCTCTGCTCTCCCTGTCGACCAAACAACCAGCTCGTCACCAACCACAAACCATTTTTAAAATTCAATATTCGTCTCGGAATTAAGAACTTGACTACCCCTCTGTGGCCGTCACAACGGGGTAGTTACGTGTGTATTATGGGATGGGAGTAGGAGAAATGTACCAGGGTTTTTGCTTTCCGTCTTGTCCAGGGCTGACAGCAAGGTTCCGCTCTGTGGGAGAAAGTTCTAGAATGACACGTCTATCCCAGATCCCATCCCTGGGGACTCCGACCGTCACGTGTTCCAAATGGTTCCCTCATTGTTCCCTCAAGGTTCTCAGCGGAACCCGTCAGGATGTGTCAAGTGTTGGGACTTTCACAGTTGACGCTGTCGTCTAAACTGATGTGTGTGGAACGTGTGTGGAACGTGTGTGGAACGTGTGTGGAACGTGTATGGAAAGCACAGCAGATACTGAAGACCCAGAACTGTGCACTCTTAACAGGAGTTAGACCTCACAAACGGGTGTGTATTAGCTTTTTAGTTCTACCAGACAGAGTAGCAACATGACCTCGACTACAGTATGACATCATTTGGACGAAAGCCTCATCTCGGTGATGTCATCGTAACGATAGAAACGCTCCTGCTGTCCCTCATCCCGGGCTGAGAGGCAGGGCTCAGCTCGGGGGGGTTAAGAGTATTATGGGATGTACTGTGGTGCTGTTCTGGTACCTGTCCTGGCCTGGTCTGCTGCTGCTGCTGCTGTTGCTGGAGACACAGCTCTACGTGACGCTCGTAGTCCCTCAGAGGAAACAGCTTCTGACACAGGAAGCACTTCTCTCTCGGGGGAGGCGGTCTGCTACACACACACAGACAGACAGACACACACGCCATGAAGTGGCATCCAGATAGTTGTGGTGTGCCTCCCTGCTGGTGGACCAGAGCAGGTGGAGCAGGTGGAGGGGTGGAGGGTGGGCGTATCCGCTCACCTGTTGGAGCCACAAGCCGAAGAGCTGGGCTGCTCCCCTCCGACGATCTCCCCCCTCCTGGTTCTCTTCCTACGAGCCTTCACTGAGACTGGGGCAGGGAGGGAGGGGGTTGAGGGAGATGGAGGAAGGGAGGGAGATAGGGGGCAAAGCGAGGGGGAGTGAGAGAGAAAAGATGAAGAACGGCAAGTTTCCTAGTTTCCAAAAGGATTCTTCTCCATTGTAAACTTCCACATTTCCATTCTAAACCTGCTTTACTGTTTCCAGTGCCCACAGGCCTACTGTGTGTTGCTGTATCTGTGGACCACAAATAACTGTATCTGTACAGCCTTTTTTTTTACCTACAACATCCCAGATGTCAAAACACCTGACCCACCCCCTCACCTTGGCTCTCCTCCTGAGTGTCCATCTCCTCCAGGGCGCCCCCTGGTGTCCCGTCGCAGTACGCCGCGTGCATCTCGATCTCCCCCAGGGGGAACGGCTGCATGCACATAGGACACTCCACCCTGGGGGAGTCTGAATCGGGGTCGGCCCCCCTCCTGCTCCTCCCCCGCCCCGCCTCCTCCTCCTCCATCCCCACATCTTGTCCTCTGGACGGGATGATCGCCACCTCTTCATCCACCTCCACCTCCATCCCCTCCTCCTCCTCCACCTCCTCCCGCACGGTCTCTCTCTGTGGCTGGGGAAGGGCCTCGGTCTCAGGCTGGGGCTGGGAACCAGAGAAGGCAACGTGAGAGAGAGACTACACACACACACACCCATACACACACACACACCTATACACACACACACACACCACCCACCTGGGCCGGGCTGGTCACCATGAGGTCCTGGGTGCGGTCGTCGTCGCTCAGCTGGGTCTCTGTCGGGTCACACAAGAGGCACGTCGGCATGACAACGCGTCACCCTGTCACACGGTGCCTGGTCTCTAGCTTTTCTCACCATTCAACATGTTACCATGGTTCCCAAATGTGGGAGAAAACTAAGCATCTGCTTCTTTGATCCTAAACAATAAATCAGGTCTTTCTTGATATGACTTCATATAATATAAATACTCTATATAAGATATACATCATACACCCAATACGTATTCATATTTATGACTAACTATTGATTAGGATTACCACATGCCTATGTTGAATTCACCCAGTTCTTCCACACCTACCTGGGCATACATCACTGCCTCCCAGCTCCACCTCCTCCTCCTTCCCCTCCTCCTCCTCCTTCGCTCCTTCCTCCCTGGTTCTCCTCTCTTCCTCCACTGGAGGTGCTGCAGCCTGGCTCGCCCCTCTCTCCCCTCTCCTCAGGCTCAGCCTCCTGTCAAGCAAAACAACACCCTCCTATCAGTCACCAACACCCTCCCATTCAGTAACCCTCCCCCCCCCAGGATGAAAGGGTTTGCCTGAATGGAGAGATTGATTGAGATAGGCTGGCCCTGTGTACCTTCGAGGCGGAAGCTGTCTGGAGTCAGGGAACACAGGTGAGGGAGACTTCTAGAGGAAACACAGGCCGGGAACGCCACGGTTAGATCATATGTTTGAAGTCAACACAGTTTCTTTTTGACAAAAACAGTCAAACATTTTCTCGTATTTTTCTTATTGTCAAAGGTGGGGAATTAGCACCACCAGGTGGTTAAATCAAACATCGAAATACATATTTTGTGTATTTGATGTTACTTTTGACTAAGAATTCAAAATTCAGTTTGTGGTCGTTGTCTCACCTCTGCCGGCTCAGGAGAAGAAAGCAACAAGGTGTCCGCCTCCTTCCACCCCCATCCTCTCCTCCCCCTCCCCTTCCCCCTCCCCCTCGCCTTCTCTCCCTCCTGCTCCTCGTCCTCCACCACCTCCACCTCCTCCTCCTCCTCTGTCTCCTTCCTTCTCCCGCCCCCCCTCTCCTCCACCTCCTCCTCCTCGTCGTCAGGGATGCGGGGGGCGTGGGCCCTCCGGCGACGGCCTGCCCTGGAGGAGGCTGTGTCGGGGGGGGCCGGGCAGGATGGCCTCCCCCCACTCGGCCTTCCTCAGCAGGCTCCTCTGAGCCCTCTTCAGGCTCTTCTCGTACACCTCCAACTGGGCCAGGATCACCTGACACACACACACACACACACAGAGAACACACACAGAGAACACACACAGAGAACACACACAGAGAACACACACAGAGAACACACACACACACACACACACACACACACACACACACACCACACACACACACACACACACACACACACACACACCACACACACACACACACACACACACACACACACACACACACACACACACACACACACACACACACACACACACACACACACGGGATGGTTGATAGGATCAATCTGACAGCTTTAGAATCCAAATATTTCTTTTTTAAACCCAGAGGACCGTGAGATCTCACCTGTGTGTAGGTGTCTGGGTCTTGACCCTGGGGACAGAAGGGCACGCCCCAGTAGTACCGCACGGCTCCCCCGCCTCCCTGCTCCTCTCTGGGGGTGGAGGTCCGGCCGGAGGGTCCCCTGGGCCTGGAGGTGGAGGTGGCTGGCTCCTCTGGGCTCAGGCTGACGGGAGACGTCCGCAGGGCCCTGGGAGGGAGGGGGGAGCCCCAGCAGCATACATGCCCCGATAGGTGAACTTCCTCCTGAGTCGTTTGGCCTGACTCTCCCCCTGGGAGTTAGAGTCTTCCAGCGGGCGTTTGTGAGGGCCGGGACCAGGGGCTTGGCTGGGACCAGGGGCTTGGCTGGGACCAGGGGCTTGGCTGGGACCAGGGGCTTGGCTGGGACCAGGGGCTTGGCTGGGACCAGGGGAGTCAGGACCAGGGGCTTGTCTGGGACCAGGGGCTTGGCTGGGACCAGGGGCTTGGCTGGGACCAGGGGCTTGGCTGGGACCAGGGGCTTGGCCAGGGGCTTGGCTGACATGGCTGTGTGATGGAGAGGAGGGCCTGGGACTGTGGCTGGGTTTAGGGGGGGGTTCCTGGGTGTCTGGCTGAGGGAGAGGGCCCTCCTGGGGGAAGACCGGGCTGGGGGAGAGGGCCAACGGCAGCTGGGGGAGGATAAGACAGAAATTCACCCACTGTTAGAGACGTAGTCACGGCAACATTACAGTTGAGGGTTTCAGATCAGGCCCATGCTATGCAACTGTAGTTTTACAAAGACGTTTTCAAAGTGATCGTACTCAAATAAATTTATTTCATGCAAATAAGAAAAATATTCATCAAAACACTTGTGTCTGGAAAAACCCCATGTAGTGAGAGAGGCCTTCTCACCTTCGCAAGGGCACCCTCCTCCTCCTCTTCCTCTTCCTCCGACCAGCGCAGCACCATGTCGCTGGCCAGCTCCTGAAAAGACTCTCCTGCTGCCTTCTTCACCTCCTCCTCCACCTCCTTCTCCTCCTCCACCTCCTGCACCTCCTCCTCCACCTCCTCGGGGGCTAAGAATGGAGAACAACAGGTCAATGTCTCACACACGCGCACACACACACACACACACACACACACACGTGTACACTTAAACACAGGAACAGACACTGTTGCACACACATCCATCCACAACAACAACTATGAAAAACAAGCCAATGGAGGGGGCGGAGCCTCCTACGTGGCTCCGCCTCCTTCCTGCGTGTGTTGCTATGGCAGCTGACAGTCTGCAGACCGCAGGCTGCACTTCAAAGCTGCGGTCCGACATCAGACGCGTGCGCTGTGCCGCGAGAGATCACATCTGCATTTGATTGGATAAGAGAGGTTTTGGAGGGTGAGATCACACCATACCTGGTCTGGCTCTCCCGTTGGAGTGACCGGTGTGATGTGATGACCGCTTGTCTCTCCCTCCCCCCTGGCCAACATCATCCTTCCATGAACGGAACAAGGCAGAAAGGGAATTTAGTGTGTGTTTTTTTTAAACAAACAAAACAGAATAGGCAGGATTGACAGGGTTTTTTAAGGTCACTCTGTACAATGATGATCGATAGAAACATGCTGGAAAATGAATATAGACTGATTCATAGTTTGAGAGAGAACTCACTGGGCTTATCTTATCCCGGTCAAGAATGTCCGCCTCCTCTGATTGGCTGGCTTCAGGTGCTCGTCTCCTCTTCAGGGACAGGCTGGTTCTGGATTGGCTATGGCACTGAGGGGGAGGAGCCCTGCTTTTAACTTCAGAACTCTTGTGGGTGGGGTATGTCGGACAATCCTCCTCATCTCTTCTCTCATTGGCTGAACTTGGAGGAAGAGAAGTTGCGTATCTTCCCTCGTCTGTGATTGGACGAGAGCTTGGAAAGACAGGACTTTTGAGACAGTCTGGAACAGTCTGGGTCTCCGCCTCCTCCTCCTCCTCTCCATCACTCACAGAAAACGTGACACAGTCCGTTCTTGACAACACGGGGCTTCTGGGAATCGTAGTCCTATCAGTCCCCGAGGAGTCAGGACTACAAGTCATGTGGAACCCAGGATCGCGACCCTTCGGGAGAACCGACCCTTCGGCCTTGGAGAACCCGGGGTCTGGGCTGGCGGGGAACGCGGGGCTCTTCAGCGGTGAGAACAGGGTTCCCTCAGGAAAGCCCGGCTGGGAGCAGATGAGGAACCCCGAGGAACAGCAGTCGGCCAGCAGGTCCTGGCTGAGGCGAGGGGATGCGGAGCAGGGGTGTACCTTTCGGGGTGGAGGCAGCCTCGGTGGAGGCAGCCTGGGCGGAGGCAGCCTGGGCGGGGTCAGGGTCCTGGGACCCGGGGCTGCAGGAGAGGTCTTCTAGAAGGTTCCTCTGACCGGTCCCGTCCTTCTGGGGAGGGAAGAGAGGGAGGGAGGGTGGGAGGGGAAAGACGGAGACAGATGTTCACAGGCGACGCGAAGGCAACCATCGCAAACACAGAACTTGTTCTCTTTTACGCCACTGAAGCCTCATAGCTGGACCCAAGACTCAAATCTTTCCCCCTGTCAGACTGACCTGTGAGGGAGGGGAGGCAGAGGAGGAGGCAGAGGTGGAGGCAGAGGGGGAGGCAGAGGGAGAGGCCTGGGAGCAGAGCTTCTGGGTCTGGGACAGGTCAGGCATCTCCAGCAGTACGCTCTCCTCCTTCCTCCTCCTCCTCCGCCTCTCTTCTCCATCCAGATCTGCCCCCACGCGAGGACTCCCGGCTGGGACACCAGCCTCCATGCCGGCTCCACGGTTGGGGTAGGAGAGCTTGCGCCTGGTGGGCTGGAAAGTGGGGGAGTCGGGGTCTCCCTGGGGGATCCAACCGTGACTTTGGCCTTGTGAGGGGGGGCACGGCTGGGTAGGGCCTCCCCCGAGCAGAGACTCCGAGCTGGGCTGGGATGATGTGACGTCCCCCTGGGAGGACAGAGAGACACAGAGCCGTCAACGTCTCTTCAGAAGGAAGAGCAGATTTAAAATCTGTGTACGTTCTACTGGAGTGGTAGACCAGTCTGATCTCTTGAACTGGGTTCACCAACAACCACCTAACTGCTCTCAGAACTATTTTTGTTTTGTTTCTCAGTCCAGAATTGTTCTAGAAAAGGCTTCAGAATGCTCTAAACCCAGACAGGGATGTTGTCTGTTCTAACCTGGCTCCAGACACACAGGTGAACCTGAGCGAGCGAGCAGAGGCCAGGGGGTTAAAGGTCACTCAGAGGCCAGGGGTTCAAAGGTCACTCACACAGAGGCTCTCCTCTATAGCTTTCCTGACCGCCTCCTCTTCCTGCTTCAGACGGAGAGCTGCCTTGCTGGCTTCCTGTTCGCTCAGCCTCACAGCCAAGTCCAACATCTGCTCCTCTGTCATACCTGCTGAAGGAAGGAGAGAGAGAGAGAGAGGAGAGGGAGAGGGAGAGAGAGAGAGAGAGATGAGAGGAGAGAGAGAGAGGAAAGGAGAGAGAGATAGAGAGAGAGAGAGAGAGAGATGAGAGAGATGAGACGATAGAGAGATAGATCGAGAGGGAAGATAGAGAGATAGAGAGCGACGCTGACTGCTCGATCGATAGCTCGCTATCTCTCTACGCTATCATGGCCGTCACGTCGACTCTACGAAATGCAGACTGCCTGAGAGTAAAGTCAAGGAAGGAAGGCAGAAAGAAAGAGATAAATGTTCATAGAAAAATTCAACCTGTTCACAATATACTGCCGTGTTTTTTTCGAGTGTGTGTATTTTTTGTATGCATCAGCAAATCTATTATTCGTGCTAAGAACACACCGTTTGAAGGACTTTTCCTATCCCTCTCTCTTCTTCTTCCATCTCTTGAGGATGGTGTGGGTATAAAATCTCCAGCCTGGTTCACACAAAACAAATACATCATTATCTGTAGCTCTAATTAGCTAGCGATGCCACCATTATGGAAAAATAACCTCGGATTACACCACTACAATACTACGAACTACGTATTGATGATATGAGACATTATAGGACCTTTACTCTAAGCGGGTACAGTAGTGGACCATACAAAGCTTCCTAGACGCTTGGACACCTATCTGATGAATCTTAACAACTGTTTAGTTCCGTATAACTACGCCTTAACGAATCAGACTTGTCCGGAATTAAGCAGTAAAGACACATGAAAACAGCACACCTCGTCGTCGCTGTCTGAAACGACAACCGTGTCCTCGTCTGAAACTTCTCTTCTTTGACGTTTTCTCAGAGCGTCGCCAGTTTCTTTACCCTCTCGCTTTTTCCGAGGCATGATGGTTTAGCTGAAGTGTTATCCTTAGCGACTGGTATGTCCTTTTAATGAAGCTAAAATAACTAGCTAGCTAGCCAACTGTCAGCTAGCCAGCCAGCAATACACAGACGTCGCTAGCACTCCATAGCTAGATACTTGCTAACAAATTTAAACTTGACTAACGAAGCTTGTGAAATAGTTAGCTAAAATCTAAACGGTCAGCTAACAGCTATACTGTTATTGTATTTTGTTATTTATCGCTAACGATTGTTATAAATCGCTCGTCTGGAAGCCATGTTGCCATTTAGCTTTGTCACGTGACTAAACAACAGCGGCACGTGGAGTATCGCCGATTTGTCAATCCGATATAACGTCTCATCTTCAATATTTGTATTTTTGTTGTTGTTGAATATTATGGGGCACTGCAGTTAAAATATATAAACTACTTTCTTATGACTAGTAACTATACTCTAATAGTTTTGTGGCTTTGAAGATCCACTGTCATCTGAATTTGTAATACACATGTAATGACAGTAGACTGACTGAATGTGGAAAAACTCAGACAAAATATTGGTGTAATAGCATTGATTTTTCTCAAGACATTTCAGGCTGTTTTGTAAATAGATGATTCATTAATTTTGACGTTTTCAGAATGTAGGCGACTGGATCTTCCTAACACTAAAAGAAAGGGAAACGTTAGGATATGTTATGTTATAGGCTAAAGTTGTACTTATCCGGCCCATTTTATATTAAATTGCGCTGTCTGTGGTGTGGTCCATGAGGTCCATGAACTGTAATGACTTTATTAACGCCACTGGATTTAAGTCTAGTCTGTTGAAACTGCGCATGTTCAAATCCCTGTTAAATGAAAACATGGCGCTCGAGGAGCAGAATGGAGATTTTCCATTTTTACCTTCGGGGGCGGCTGAGGGTAAGAACTCTGTTTGACAATGTATTATTAATTAAGATACCAACGGCTGCAGCTCATTTCTAAACGCACGTGAGCCCTTGCTCGTAGACTATGTGAGTCGATTTCAAGCGAACAGATCGCACGCGAGACAGCTCTACCGTGTGCAATAGCGTCTGAACTGACGTGCAAAGCCTCAAGCGCCAAGGTCGATGCAATGAGATAATTAGATATGGCTGTGTTGGCAGGCAAACTTTCATCCAAATGCATGAATATATGCAAAATATAGATACATAATATCACCAATGTGGGGTCCACTAGAGTGTGGTTTCACTCATTGCAATACAGGCACAGTGTGAAGAACCCAAGCTGCCTTCCAAATAATAATAAATGCAGCATGCAATAACCAGATAACGGATAACCTATATTATAAAAACAACCATACAACACATATATTCACTCATAATGTCTGCCAAACACCATACCTAGCAGCAATGCCATTTTAACCTAAGCAACTGTAACCTAGGCAAAAAATGTTTAACGTGGTCTTGGTGACGTTTCATCTCTTGTCCACCTCAGTCAACAGGATGATCAAGGAGAACGGGAACCTGTTTTCTGACTCCCAGTGTAAAGTCTGCAGTGCTGTGCTGATTTCAGACTCCCAGAAACTAGCTCACTACCAGGTTAGCATTACGGCTGTGACGCTGTCATGGCAACCGCACTCTATGTCCCTGTGGTGTTGGTGATGCGTGTGATGGAATAAGCTCGGTCTCAGTTAACGGATATTCAACATAGCTTGGTCTGAGTTATATGTTATTTAACATAGCTCATTCTCGGTTAACTGATATTTAATATAGCTCGTTCTCAGTTTACTGATATTTAACAGAGCTTGTTCTTAGTTAAGTGTGGTGTGTAGAATGGTAACATTGTAGTGTGTTCCGTAGGAATGTGTTCCTTCCTTTACGAGCAGGACGGAGGTGTGTGTGTTTGTGTGTGTGTGTGTGTGTGTGTGTGTGTCTCATACAGTGCAGGCATGAAGGGTTTGGATATGAAGAAGAACTTGTACACTTTCACTGTATAGTACTGTCTTAATGCTGTATACTGTATAATACTGTCTTAAAACATTTGGGTTTAGAACCTGCAGCTATTGTGTAGGGGAAGAGGTGTGTGTGTGCATAGGTTGCCTTGTGTGTATACAGGGTGTGTTTGTGTGTGTATACAGGTTGTGTTTGTGTGTGTGTGTGTGTGTATAGGTTGTCTTGTATACAGGTTGTGTGTGTGTAGGTTGTGTCTGTGTGTGTGTGTATAGGTTGCCTTGTATACAGGTTGTGTGTGTGTGTGTGTGTTCTGTGTTTCTGGCGTCAGCATAGACTGACGTCATCTGATCGCCCCGTCTGACTGTCCCCAGAGCAAGAAGCACGGTAACAAGGTGCGACGCTACATGGGCCTTCAGAAGACGAGGAGCCCGCCGTCAAGAAGTTAAAGTCGCCTTCGTCCGACACCGTGAGTAGCAGAGTCGCGTCCGACACATTTATAATATTCAAATCACGTATTTATTTAGCTGATGCCTTTATCCAAAGTGACCGACTGAGAGATTCGAACCCGCGATATCTCTTAAATCTGCAGTCAAGCGCTCTATCTAACCACTAAGCTATGCCCACCTCCTGTTTCTTATTCCCCCTGCTATGGAAGTGGACCCGAGGTTTCCTTGAACCTTTTTGACCTCTTTCTCTTGCCGTCCTCTGTCGTTGTCTCCCGGCAGGCCAGCAGTAACGGCGAATCAGAGCGCTACAAAGCCTGTCATGTGTGCAACATGTCCTTCTCGTCGGCCGTGGTGGCACAGTCTCACTACCAGGGCAAGGTTCACGCCAAGAACCTCAAACTGAAGACCTTCGGGCCCCAGGCTCCAGGTGAGGTTCTCAAGATGGTTCTCTAGACCGCCGTAGATCAGAGCGACTAAGACACACACACACACACTCACAGAAACCACACAGTCACCAGAAACCACACACACACACACTCATAGAAACCACACACTCACAGAAACCACACACTCACAGAAACCACACACTCACAGAAACCACACACACACACTCATAGAAACTACACACTCACAGAAACCACACACACACTCATAGAAACCACACACTCACCAGAAACCACACACTCACAGAAACCACACACACACACACACTCATAGAAACCCCACACTCACCAGAAATCACACACTCACAGAAACCACACAGTCACAGAAATCACACACTCACAGAAACCACACAGTCACAGAAACCACACACTCACATAAACCACACACACACACACACACTCATAGAAACCACACACTCACAGAAACCAGACCGTCACAGAAACCACACACACATACACTCACAGAAACCACACAGTCACAGAAACCACACACTCACAGAAACCACACACTCACAGAAACCACACACTCACAGAAACCACACACCCACAGAAACCACACACTCACAGAAACCAAATGACAACCCCCCACCTCCCCCACCCAGCAGTGGCCCCCCCCGCCCCCGGTGGCCCCCCCCGGTGAAGAGGAAGGTGGAGGAGACGGGGGGCGTGGCTCCGTCCTTGGGCCCCGCCCAGAACGACCCCGACCGCTTCTGCCCCATCTGCCACGCCTCTTTCAACAACCCCATGATGGCGCAGCAGCACTACGTGGGCAAGAAGCACAAAAAACAGCTGACCAAGATGAAGCTGATGGAGACGTACGGGCCCTCCACAACTCCAGGTGAGGGGAGAGGGGGGGGGGAGGGGGGGGGAAGAGAGGGAGGGAGGGAGGGAGGGAAGGGAGGGAGGGAGGGAAAAAGGGGGGGGGTGGGGGTGGGGAGGGAAAGAAGGAAGGAAGGAAGGAAGGAAGGAAGGAAGGGAACCCAGAGGTGGCAAGAAGGGGGGGGTAGAAGAGGTTGAGTTAAAAAGAGATGGGAGAGAGAGAGACCTCCATAGAGGCAAGTCGTTGAGGCGTGCGTCTCCTGTTTCCCCTGCAGCCTCCACAGTGAAGGGCTACCCCTGCGCCGTGTGCAACCTGGAGCTCAACTCTGTGGAACAGTACCAGGCCCACATCAGCGGCTCCAAACACAAGAACCAGTACGTGGATCTCCTCCAGCTCTCCTTTGAACCTTCATGTCCGTCCCTCCTCTCCCCCCCCTCCCTCACCCCCCCCCACAAGAAACGTTTGAAATAGGACCCTAACTCATTTCAAACCTACTTATAGTCAGGAGATTTAAACAAGCAAGTTTGATATTACGACACTTGTTATGATCAAAGAATAGAAAAGTAATAACTGATATCCGATTTGTATTCAACAAAAAACGGATGTGTTTTCAGAGTGAAGAAAGTAGGCAGCTCGACAGCGTTCGTCGGCCCCTCAGAGAACCGGTCCCCGCCGGAGAGCCAGCCACGGGGGGGCGTGGAGGACCGGTACCCCCCAGCAGAGAAGCAGCTCCGGGGGGGAGAGGAGGACCGGTACCAGGCAGAGAAGCAGCCCCAGCTGGCTGAGAACCATCCAAACCCACCCGGGGCGGAGTGGGAAGCTTTCAACCGGGACTACGAGTGACCGGAGCTCCAGCTCCCCCCCCCCTTCCCTCCCCCGGACCCCCTGCTGTTCACCTGCCAGATCCGCTGCCTGTTCTTGGAAAGGCCTTCTAAGAGGCTTGGACCCCACCCTCCCCCCACCCTTACACCCACTGCCATGGTTGAGGGACGAATGTGACCCCTGACCCTTTTAACCCTCCCGATCAGCCTCCCCCCCTCCCCATTTAATTTCATCAACCAGAGGACCATCAGTTACATGTTGATCCCCCCCCTCCCCACTCTCACCCTCACCTGTACACCACCACCCCTCCGATCCTCCGAGAGGCCGTTCCTCCCCCAGACTACTGGACTTTAACGAGGTCTCTGTTCTTAGCATTCTGATCTAAAAGATGATGTCATACATGTTCCAGACTCTCTGCCTGATTGTGCGGTTGAAGACAGGGTTGCCTTGGAGACCGTCGTGCAGTTACGTATTTGATTTTCGATTGGATTTTTTTGGGACAGGCTTCATTTGTGCTTTAATACCTCATTCAATTTCCCTCAGAGTTAACTTACGTTTATGAATTGTAACTTTAAAATTTCTCAATAACTAAAGTATTCGTAACTAAATCATATCATCGGCTGTTAGTTGTATGTTGTACAGGTTAAAGACAATTTTTTGTTGCTCGCACCAAGTTCTGTTAGATGAATTCATTTCTAGTTTGATATTTATTGTGTGAAAGACTGACAAATATATATGTCTTATAATCCCTTTAGTTTTCTGGTTAATTAAATATAAACTGTAACACGGTTTACAAACGGCGCTGTAAAGAAATGGCTGAGTGGACGCCTGTACGTCATCTGTTTTGAGTACCGTGTATTGCATTTCTGGTCAGGAATAGTCGGTTTCTTTCAGGGCTGAAAAGAAAAGCAGTTGGTGATGATGTCCATTTATTTGTTTCCCATTTGTGGGTTTTCTTCTTTTTTTGGGGGGATCTAACTATGCCTTTACTGCGCTCGAGTGTCCTACCAAGTCATGCAATAACATGTTCATGAGATTGGTCAGAATGTTAACGTGTGTGTGTGTGCGTGTGTGTGTGTGTGCGTGTGTGTGTGTGTGTGTGTGCGGTGTGGAGTGGTCAGAAAGATAGAGAAGCCTTTTAGACGTCAAGTCATCAGAGAAAAGTTAGCGAGGGCCGTAACGAAATAAGCTAAATCCAAGATTTGATGTTACTCAGCAGTAGTAATGGTAGATACCTTATCGATCCAACTAGGGGGGAAATTGCGAGCTACAAATGACATGTAAAAGCTTGAGAGAATCTTTTTGTCGTAGTTGCTGGGGGTTACGACTAGCCTGACAGAAAACTCCACCTGTGTGAAAGTCTGGAGTGACATTACCTCAGTCTGTCTGACTGAAAAACAGCTCGATTTGTACTGTGATATTACTTAGGAGGGACTGAGTAGAAGACTTTGAAACTGAACTGCCCAGCTACAGAGTGAATGTAAAGTAGGGATGTACCCATGTTTCTCTCATATCCGATGTGATTTAAGTATCATTTTTGCCGTTACGGTTCAGTTGTATACAAATATTCTACGCCTTTACCTATGAAAAGACATCTAATTGCCTTAAAGTATTGGATTTCCTTTTCAGTAATATATTTTTAATCTAATGTCTCTCATGCATATCTTGTGCATCCCTGCTTTGACAGTTGTTTCCGAGGTAGGTTATTGCGTTTCATGGCAACAAGCATTGAATGATCCCGATTTGTTGTGCTTCTCATTTTGCCATCTCAGACGAACAGTTAAATATTTTAGTATTGAATGTGTCCTTTTTCCATTTATATTGGATGTGATTCATTTGAGGGCTCCTATACTTCATTATAAGATATCTACAAAAAAAATTCTAGCGAAAAATGGCCTTTGATTTCAAACCTCATTGTTGTTGTGTTAGTTGTTGTGATGTAAATGATCAGATTTATTTTCAATACAAACTCTGTATGCCTAATAAGTGCTATGAAGATGTGGATCAAATTAAAAGATGTTTAAAAATAACAATTTGCCAAGAGACGTGTGGTTCCAAGGGGCAGCCGAGAGGACCCATTCCACCAGATGGCGCTCTTGCGCCTGTCTAGCTAAACTGCTCTCATGTTTCCAGAAATATCGCGAACAAGACACTACACTAAAATTACCCAGATTACCCTGCAATATAAAACGTTTTTTTTGTTGCTGTCATGTTTATGTTAATTTGTATTTAACGCTGCCACGTTAAATTTAAGTGCAAAGCATTTTTTTTCTTCCTCTTTAAAGTTTTAATAAATGAGTATTACTACGTCCTTGTGAGACTGAAGTGGACGTCGAATAAATTAGACGTCGACTAAAGAAAGTTATTAGCGATCAGATTGGCTGCTTTCCCCCCCGCCTTGTCCTTTCCCGCTCCCGTTGAGGACATCGCCTCTCCATCATAGAGGTCAACGTGCTTGATTTGGCGTAGGTACAAGCTCCATTCATAAATGTGTGGGTGTGTGTGTGCAGGTCTTTTCATTGATAACATCTATTTACCGGAGGGGGAGGTGTGTGGGCCCTCCATTCATCCGGGGAGGCGCGAGGGGGGAAGGAGGGAGGGAGGGAGGGGGGGGCGCTGAGATAGCCAGAAAACGTTTACATTTTTCATACTTTAAACAGGCATGTGATATTGGTGTAAACAAAAAAAAGACAGAAAGAAGGAAACATGGGTTCGAACAGGCCACAGAGTTTAACTCTCTGGTTTTCAACATAACTATAGCTACCACGCACAGCCCTTGTTACCATGTCGCTGAAAACGTAAACCTCCTCCTGAACCCAATGTCTTAAACATTAACCAGAAGCCTTCAGTGTTTACGCCATGCCTGTCAGCCTCTCTCACAGTCCTCCTTGTCAGTAGAGACAATAACACACAGCCTTGCTCCGTGATTAGTCTTGGTCTTGAATGGCCTCTTGTTTTTTCCACAATACAAGGTGGGTGCCACGACCGAAACGATAGCTATACCCCAGTTTCTATCGGGACAGTTAAGCGAGGACAGTGCCTTAGTAGACCTTTTGTGCGGTTGTTGTCAGTATTCGAGTGCTGGACGTAGAGAGGACGTGTACGCTTGCTTGCCAGGCAGCTGTCAGTGTGTGTGTGTGTGTGTGTGTGTGTGAACCCCTGTTCAGATTCTCTCAAATCTGTTCTCATCATCCAGAGAGAAACCTCTGTCTGTGTGTCACGTCGTGTCGGAGGCATGACCTTGGCATGGGTATAGCCCAGCGGTAGAGCGCTGGACTGCAGATCGAGAGATTACAGGTTTCAATCCGCCCGAGTACCTGATTTATGAAAACGTCTGACAATTACGTTAATTAGCATAAACTGTATCCGACTTCCTTTGGCTGCAACGTATTCTACTGTACAATAACATGGCACAAGTTATGATACTATTATTTTTTAGTTCTTGGTAGATGAGATGTGGTTGATTTGCAATGTGGCTTTCCTTGACCGTTCCTTGACTCCGACCACTTAAATACTGTCATAACTCTGTACTTCTGATCCTGGGTCTGCCGCTGTGCTTTCAACATGAACTTTTTGTAGGCTACGTCTCTTTGGATAAAAGCGTCTGCGAAATGGCTAAAATGTGCATGTGAAATGTGTGATTAAAGAACGTCTGTTCGTGAGGATGGAATGCAAAGAACGTCTCTGTCCAAAACGAAACGGATTCTCAGAAATCCGTTTTCATCACGTCAATCCAGAGAAAAGCGTTTGAAACTCCAGACTTCTAATCTCCATCTGTTGTCTGTTGGGGGAAAAGAGATTTCAATTCTGAAATTTGAAATCGACACAGCTCCACCGAATGAATCTGTTGAAGTGTGTTTGTTTTGCTTGGCGGGCCCTCCCTCATGCAAGCATAACAGTGAGAGGAACGGGTTGTGAACCCTCCAATGGAGCGAATGAAGCAACCCGAGACTTCAACACTTCTCTCACACTTCACATGATTCCTGAAATAACAAAGATTGTAAATTTAAAAAAAGAAAGAGGAGAGACGTTTTGTCTGATTTCCATGACCACCTGTCCGTGTGTGTGTGTGTGTGTGTGTGTGTCCATGTGTGTGTCCGTGTGTGTGTGTGTGTCTCCACACAGGGCAGGTGGGTGGGGAAGCTGTCAAACACACATGAGATGGAGAGTAGGGCACGAGAGACAAAGGGAGAGAGAGAAAGAAAAGGATGGAGTGAAACATCGAGAGAGAGAGAGAGAGAGGAGGGCGCTTGTTCAGGCTTTGTTGAGGGCCTAGTGGTGAGTTCTTTCACACAGTTGTCAGTGACAGTTTGGGGAGTGGGGCAGGGAGGATGGGTGGGGGGGAGGGGCTTATTGTCTTAAAATGAAGACATCCGGGGCCTATGCCCGGCAATGTTTGACCAAGGAACAAAACAGACCCTCCATGGTGTGTGTGTGTGTGTGTGTGTGGTGTGTGTGTGTGTGTGTGTGTGTGTGTGTGTGTGTGTGTGTGTGTGTGAGAGTGTGTGTGTGAGACTAGGAAGCACAGGTGGCAGAGGATCCTTATGGAAATGAGGCTGAGAAAGGGGGGGGCTGGTGTAGGGGGAGGGGGGGGCTGGTGTAGGGGGGGGGGCTGGTGTAGGGGGAGGGGCTGGTGTAGGGAGAGGGCAGCTGGTGCAATTTGGTTGTGTTTCATGGATGAGTTCCTCTCATTTGGTTTCCGGGGATGGTAGGGGGAGGGGAGGGAGGGGGGTGAACTTGGACTGCACGGAAAGACTCCCAGACAGACAGACAGCAGACAGGCAGGCAGACAGGCAGGCAGGCAGGCAGGCACAAAGACAGGCACAAAGACCTCCCTTACCACTTAACAGGAAACATGTATGATAAAACTGTCTGTGTGCGTTACGTCGTCCCACTTCGTTTTCCCCGCTCTTTGTGAGTTGTCCTGTGTGGGCTCAGGGGGGAGGGGCTTAGCAAGCCTCCAGTCCATGTCTTCCAAAACAAACAGAACACACCAGGATCACCCCGGGTTTCCTCATCGACGAGCCGCACACAAAACAACCCCACGGTGGTATCCTCCGGACCTCCTCCGCCGCGCCTCGCTGACTGACAGACGGCAGGCTGGCGAGACTGGGCCCGGGCCCGGAGCCATCTGGGTCAACACCGATCTGGACCCGCTGACAATGACAAACACTCGGGGCTCGCAGACCCTGGGGTGGGGGAGGAGGCCGACCCAGGCTGACCTGCTCGGCTCGAAGGAGGTCAGAGTAGGACAGGGTCCCTTTGTGAGGGAGAGTGATGAGAAACAGCTTTAACGGCTGCTGCCTACCTGTGGATCTACCTCTCTCGCTCTCTCTCTCTCGCTCTCTCTCTCTCTCTCCCACCCCTCTCTCTCGCTCTCTCTCTCTCTGTCTCTCTCTCTCCCACCCCTCTCTCTCTCTCCCACCCCCTCTCTCTCTCACACACTTTCTCTTGACCCCCCCCCTCTCTTTCACTTTCTTTTTCTCTCTCTCCTCTCTCCCTCTCCCACCCCCCCTGCCATGTGGATGAATGGGTGAGTTAGTGAGTGTTGTGTGAATGAGGACCGGTGAATGAGCTGGACGTCGGCTGAAAGATGGATGAGGAGGAGGAACGGGAGTGTGTCTGTGAATGATTTTCAACACCCCTGTTGTTTCCACAGGCGGAGGTGTGTGTATGTGTGTGTGTGAGTCCATGCGTGCGTGTGTGTGTGTGTGTCTGAATCCATGTGTGTGTGTGTGTGTGTGTGTGTGTCTGAGACCGTGTGTGTGTGTGTGTGTCTGAGAGTGTGTGTGTCTGAGAGCGTGGGTGTGTGTGTGTGTATCAGGTTTCCTGAGACTAATGCCAACACCTGTACGGTCGCCCGGCATTCCGATGCTGTGTTCGCAAATTCCCCCGTTGCCCCACCCCCGTCGGATCAGCCAATCGGACAAAAAGGGGGCGGGGCGTGCTGTCACCACTTCCTGTGTGTCACGGTCGTACATCACTTCCCTCCTCCTGGGCTCTATGACAAACAGCTCAGGTAGCCGTCATGCTCCCAAGCACCACCACTCGTCTCTGCTTCCCATTGTTAGGGCTGTGCCCCAGTGTGTGTGTGTAGGTCAGGGGGTGTGTGTGTGTGTGTGTGTGGGAATGTTTTTCTTGTGTGCGTGTGAAGGAATGCTGCCATGTGTGTGTGTGTGTGTGTGTGTGTGTGCACCAGCTTAGGCCATGTGTGAACCAGTATCAGCACCGTGGGCTGTAGTGAGTGTGTGTCCTGCAGTGGATAGGGTTAGTCCAGTGTCTCTGTGCATTCTGGGTG
>CAEFZP010002022.1:0-23470 GCA_903064625.1 Mallotus villosus | reverse complement strand
TTCTCACACACACACACACACACATCTTTCGCCACACACACACACACACACACGTTCGCACACACACCACACACACACACACAACACACACACACGTTCACACACACACACACACACCCTTTCACACACACACACACACACACGTTCACACGTTCACACACACACCCACACACAACGTTCTCACCACCACACACACACACACGTTCGCACACACACACACACACCACACACACACACACACACCCATCACTACACACACACACACTTTCACACACACACACACCCACCTTCACACACACCACACCACTTTCACACACACACACACTTTCACACACCACACACACACACTTTCACACACACACACACTTCACACACACACACACGTTCACCCACAAACACCTTCACACCCCACACGTTCACATCACACACACACCACACCCTTTCACACACACACACACACCCGTTTCACTCGCACACACACACTTCACCACACACACACACACACGTTCACTCACACACACCGTTCACACACACACCACCGTTCACACCACACACACACACACACACATTCACTCACACACACACACACAAACACACACACGTTCACACACACACACACGTTCACTCACTTACACTTGCTACATATGAATACACACAAACACACTCTCACACACACACATATCTATAAAAACGGTTTCAGACATATCTATACTCCCCCGCTACTCATCTCTCTCCCAGTCTCATCTCTCTCTCTCTCATCTCTCTCTCATCTCTCTCATCTCTGCTGTGGAGGACTAAAGAATGTGAAAGTTTCGCAATTAGTTCCCTGTGACCCCACTGACCTCTATTAACTGACAGATCGGGTGAGGAGGGCGGGGCCGCCAGGGTCCGGGTCGTCCATGGGTCAGGGTTCGTGTACAGTACGTCTGTGAGTTAGTGTCGAGAGAGGTCTGCTGCTGGAGGAGGTGTCGCTGATGGGGATCCCACACGCCATGTCAGGAACTGGTATGTTTTGGGTTTAGACTCTCTCTGTGTGTGTGTGTGTGTGTGTGCTTAACCTGTCTGTCAGACGGTACATATCTTCTTGATCAGTCCACTCTCTTTTAAGGTCAGAGGAACCAGAGAGAAGAGGAGAGAGGGAGTGACTAATGGAATGACAGAGGAAGAGAGAAGAATGAGGGAGAGAGAAGAGACGATGGATCAGAGCGAAGGAGGAGAGAAGGAAGGCGGTCCAGGAGTGGGGAGGAGGGCAGAGTAGGTTGACATGTCCCCTGGCGCGTCCTCAAACCGTCTCTACGCGCTGTTAAAGCCTGGGAGAGAGGAGGCTGGGTTAATGTTGGGGGGGCGGGCGGTGCTGGTGGGGGGTGTGGTGTATTTTTTCTGTTGTGTGGATGGGGTATGGTTTGTGTGATGGGATGTTGGTGGTATTATATTGTTGTCTGGTTAATTTATTAATAGATGAATTCTTGTTTTTGTGGGGTTTAGGGGGTTTAGGTTTTGGATAGATTGTTGGGGGGTTCCTAAATATTGGTGTGAGGAGAGAGGCTGGGGGGAGGTAGGCAGCGTGGGGGGGGGGGAGGGAGAGAGGCTGGGGGGGAGGGAGAGATGGGGCCTTGGGGGGTAGTGGAGGAAGGAGGGTTGAGAGGAGGAGGGCTGTTATTGGAGCTATGAGAGTAGCCAGTGGGGGTTTGGTAGGGTAGGAGGAGGAGGAAGATTGGAGGGGGGGGGGGAGTTAAGTGATTTCCATGTCAGGTCTAATTAAAATGAGGGCTTTTCCCTCCGAGGCCGTCTGAGAAAACCAAAAGGAGGGAGAGAAGGATAGTGGAGCGATGTTCTGGCTGGGACTGTGTTTGTTGTGTCGTTTCTACACCCTGTCACACATCCCCAGATGTGGGTGTGTGTAGTGGTGTGTGTGTGGTGTGTGTGTGTGTGTGGGTGTGTGTGTGTGTGTGTGTGTTGTTGTGTTTTGGTGGTGTGTTGTGTGTGGTGTGTGTGGTGTGTGTGTGTGTGTGTGTGTGTGTGTGTGCGCCTCCCGCTCCTCCTTTCCGCCCCGGGCTGGTGTTGCTCGGCCGCGCTCCTGCGCCTGTTGTCCCCTTTGCTCCATCTCCTCTTTACAGTATTTTTCCCAATATCTGCCATGAGAGATGACACAACCCCTGGTCCAGGGTTAACACACAGCCTGCCAAAAGAGGTCCCCCCTTTGTTCCTGTTTACACCCCCCTCCTGGTTTCGAGGGTTTTAACACACCCCTGGTGCAGGTTAACACACCCCTGGTGCAGGTTAACACAACCCCGGTCCAGATTTAACACACCGCCCTGGGGTGCATGTTAACACAAAGCACCCCTATTCCAGAGTTTACACACAAAATAACACAACCCGCACCCGTCTTTTCCCTTTGTTACACCCCCCCACCTTTTCCCTCCTTACCACCCCCCCTTTCCCCTACTTTCACCCCCCGGGCCTTTTCCCTTTTTTCTCCCGCCCCCCTTTTTCCCTTTTCCCACCTACCCCTATCGCCCCCCCGCCTCCCCCCCTGTCCATAGTAACCCACCCCTGGTCCAGGGTTAACACAACACCCCCTGTGCAGAGTTAACACACACCCCTTGTCCCAAGTTACCCACCCCTTGTGCATCTGTACCGCACAACCCCTGTTTTCATATTTCCCCACACCCCTTTTCCCTCTTTCCCCCACCGCCTGGTCCAGCTTAACCACACACATGGGTCCCAGGGTTACACCACCCTAGCCTAGTCATCCTTAAACACACCCCGGTCCCGCCCCTTAACACCACAGCACCCTCGTCCCCTACTTTGCACCCCCACACCGCAGCCCGGCCTTTGGTCTCATCCTTACCCACCCGCCCTTTTCCCGCTTTCCCCCACGCGTGGTGTTGTTGTTCCCCCCGCCCCTTTTCCACATTCTTGGCACCCGCCCCCCCCACTTTTTCCCGCCTTCCCCCCCCCCCTGGGGCGAGCGGTGAGCTCTCCGCGTGCGCTTTCCCCCGCAGTAGCTAACACCCCGAGCCCCCTTGTTCCACTTCCCCCCGGGCCCCTGTGTTGGTGGGCAGGACTTTGATGAGTTCCGGCTCCCCCCACGGGTTGCGTGTCTCTCTCCTTTCCCGTCCGGCCGGGGAGGGGAATGCGCCATCAGGGCTTTGTTTTTCCCTTATACTCCTGGCGGACCGTGCAGCACACCAGCTCTGTCCCGGTTTTCTCCGCCTAACGGGGCCCGGGCCAGGGGATTCCCGGCTTCTATTCCCTTTTTCCCATCCCACGAGATAGAAGGGGGGGAGCGTAAAAGGCCGTACCAAGGTCTTCCCGCAGGGACTTGTTCGCCCACCACTTGCCCCATCTTCCCTCGTTCCCCGTTGAGGTCCCTTGCCCTGTGAGGGGGTTAGACGCCTGGAATAATCTCTAGTAAGAGGGGTGCGAGCCAGTGTGGCTGTATGTTGGAGGGGAGCGCTGCCTTTTGGAAATTCCCTTCCCCCAATTGTGTCCCGCTGGGATTGTGACACTGGCTATTTATTCGCCCGCCAGTCGGAATATAGGAAGGTCCACTACTCTTGGCACTGTACTCCCCTGTCGATTTTCCGCCCGCCCCCTGTTGCAGGGGCAGTACGCTTTGTTGGCCCTTTGTTCCGCCCCGGGATACGTCACCGAGCGGTACTCGTTCTGTCGCGTTTGTTCGCGCCACCCTGTCTTCAGCGGCGGATGAGGGTCGTCTTGGGTTCCGCCTGTTCAGGGTTGATTTCCGCCCCCGTAGGGTGACCTCTAGTAATTCAGTGGAAGGATCGTTAGGAGTCTTACATCTCTCTAGTTGTCCCGCCCAAGGGCGTGAAAGACCCTGCCTGTTGATGTCATCTACTCATGCCCTTTCCATGGCCTCCCCGCCACCGGTGACTCCTCTTCTCCTCATGCTGCTCTTCTGTCTGACGCCGTTCTGTTACACACTTGGGAATAACATCGATTGAATGGACGTCTAAATAAAACCTCTCAGTGAACAATTCATACTCCATACTTCCTCCCTTAGTGCACAACCCTTTTTTGCCTCTGACTCGTCTCGTTTGGGATAGGTGTGTGTGTTTTTGTGTGTGCTGAGGGTTGTGTGGGTGGTGTGTGTGTGTGTGTGTGTGTGTTAGTCAGGCCACTGTCCAGTGCGCACTGCGCTCGAGCCATCTCGCTCCTACTCCGCTGCACACTTGCAGTGGGGGAATATTCACCACATACATCAGATCTGCATTCATAATTCATCCTGGCTTTTTTGTCGTCATCTATTCTGTTTGTGTGTAGTGTGTTTGTGTGTGTGTGTGTGTGTGCGTGTGTGTATATGTGTGTGTGTGTATATGTGTGTGTGTTTGTGTGCGTGTGCGTGAGTGTGACTGGTTCCACTTCTCAGTGTGGTATCCAAAAAAAAATTATGTTAAAGTGTCTCTTCTGTTGCTATGGGTGACAAGTCGTCGCTAGTCACCCAGGAAATCCGAAGTTCTGCGTTGCCATGACGTCGATGTCTCTAACTTGATATATTCAACCTGACTGCATCCTGGTTATTTGGCTCTGAAGGTCAGAGGTCATTAAAGCCTCCGTATGAAAACCTAAAGCTCTCATGTAACTGAACATGAATTCTTCGTGATTAATCCTCACGCACGGATCAACTCGTCATTCCTGGTCTTGATTCCTACGAATCTCAGCAAAGTCTTAGTTTTGATCCCTAATAAACCCCGGCTCGTCCTGCCCCTAGTGGCTGAACTCAAAACCCTCTTTTAAAAACCCTGTTTGCAACACCAGCTTACTGAAGGCTGGATGTGAACCATGCAGATCCTGGCACATCATCTCCTAGCAGAGAAGTCAGAGGTCAGATCTCCCCTGCCTCCTCCCACTGCCCTGCCTCCGCGAGGCAGTACTGCCTCAGTGAGGCGGCACTCGGCCCGCAGCCTCGTAGATGAGCTGCTTCATCGGTGAGCAGTGAACCCTGAACACCGTCCACGCTCCGCTCAGCATCCATTAGTTTGGACTGGCTTAGCGGAGCCAGACTGCTCAGACCAGATTAAACGATCCCCGGCGATGTTCAACTCTGATTAGGATGAGAATGCTGTGCTTTCTGGGTGCCGTCCAACACAGAGTCGGTGTGTGTGTGTGTGTGTGTGTGTGTGTGTGTGTGTGTGTGTGTCAGTACTGTGTGTGTACTCTCTGTGTGTGTATAATGTACGTGTGTGTGTGTCAGTACTGTGTGTGTGTGTGTCTGTACTGTGCGTGTACTCTCTGTGTGTGTATAATGTGTGTGTATAATGTACGTGTGTGTGTGTGTCAGAGCACAGCGTTAGCATAATGCTAGTGACTGGAGTAGCCTCCACTCACTGTGTCCTGGGATGACTGTTCTGGAGAAACTGGTTTCCCCTCAAGTCTACAGATAGTAGATTTATATATCTAGACATCTAGAACTTTCTATATCTAGAGTAGACCTTTTATTCAGACCAACCATTTTTTATAAAATTTGTATTCAATTATTATTTAATTAATTAATTTAGCAGATACTTTAATCCAAACCGACAAAAAGTGCATTTAGAAAGTCCAGCAGCAGTCTGCAGTTCTAACAGTGTTGTGATGATGGTCAGAGAGGGCAGTTCTAACAGTGTTGTGATGGTGAGGAGAGAGAGGGCAGTTCTAACAGTGTTGTGATGGACAGGAGAGAGAGGGCAGTTCTAACAGTGTTGTGATGCAGGAGAGAGAGGGCAGTTCTAACAGTGTTGTGATGCAGGAGAGAGAGGGCAGTTCTAACAGTGTTGTGATGGTCAGAGAGGGCAGTTCTAACAGTGTTGTGATGGTGAGGAGAGAGAGGGCAGTTCTAACAGTGTTGTGATGCAGGAGAGAGAGGGCAGTTCTAACA
Source organism: Mallotus villosus (assembly GCA_903064625.1). NCBI lineage: Eukaryota > Metazoa > Chordata > Actinopteri > Osmeriformes > Salangidae > Mallotus > Mallotus villosus. Next base: position 17,589 of record CAEFZP010002022.1, on the reverse strand, counting down.
GTGTTGTGATGGTGAGGAGAGAGAGGGCAGTTCTAACAGTGTTGTGATGGTCAGGAGAGAGAGGGCAGTTCTAACAGTGTTGTGATGGTGAGGAGAGAGAGGGCAGTTCTAACAGTGTTGTGATGGACAGGAGAGAGAGGGCAGTTCTAACAGTGTTGTGATGCAGGAGAGAGAGGGCAGTTCTAACAGTGTTGTGATGGTCAGAGAGGGCAGTTCTAACAGTGTTGTGATGGTGAGGAGAGAGAGGGCAGTTCTAACAGTGTTGTGATGCAGGAGAGAGAGGGCAGTTCTAACAGTGTTGTGATGCAGGAGAGAGAGGGCAGTTCTAACAGTGTTGTGATGGTGAGGAGAGAGAGGGCAGTTCTAACAGTGTTGTGATGGTGAGGAGAGAGAGGGCAGTTCTAACAGTGTTGTGATGGTGAGGAGAGAGAGGGCAGTTCTAACAGTGTTGTGATGGTCAGGAGAGAGAGGGCAGTTCTAACAGTGTTGTGATGGTCAGAGAGAGAGAGGGGCAGTTCTAACAGTGTTGTGATGGTGAGGAGAGAGAGGGCAGTTCTAACAGTGTTGTGATGGTCAGAGAGGGCAGTTCTAACAGTGTTGTGATGGTCAGGAGAGAGAGGGCAGTTCTAACAGTGTTGTGATGGTGAGGAGAGAGAGGGCAGTTCTAACAGTGTTGTGATGGTGAGGAGAGAGAGGGCAGTTCTAACAGTGTTGTGATGGTCAGAAGAGAGAGGGCAGTTCTAACAGTGTTGTGATGCAGGAGAGAGAGGGCAGTTCTAACAGTGTTGTGATGGTGAGGAGAGAGAGGGCAGTTCTAACAGTGTTGTGATGCAGGAGAGAGAGGGCAGTTCTAACAGTGTTGTGATGGTGAGGAGAGAGAGGGCAGTTCTAACAGTGTTGTGATGGTGAGGAGAGAGAGGGCAGTTCTAACAGTGTTGTGATGCAGGAGAGAGAGGGCAGTTCTAACAGTGTTGTGATGGTGAGGAGAGAGAGGGCAGTTCTAACAGTGTTGTGATGGTCAGAAGAGAGAGGGCAGTTCTAACAGTGTTGTGATGCAGGAGAGAGAGGGCAGTTCTAACAGTGTTGTGATGGTGAGGAGAGAGAGGGCAGTTCTAACAGTGTTGTGATGGTCAGAAGAGAGAGGGCAGTTCTAACAGTGTTGTGATGCAGGAGAGAGAGGGCAGTTCTAACAGTGTTGTGATGGTGAGGAGAGAGAGGGCAGTTCTAACAGTGTTGTGATGGTCAGGGGAGAGAGGGCAGTTCTAACAGTGTTGTGATGGTGAGGAGAGAGAGGGCAGTTCTAACAGTGTTGTGATGGTGAGGAGAGAGAGGGCAGTTCTAACAGTGTTGTGATGGTCAGGAGAGAGAGGGCAGTTCTAACAGTGTTGTGATGGTCAGGAGAGAGAGGGCAGTTCTAACAGTGTTGTGATGCAGGAGAGAGAGGGCAGTTCTAACAGTGTTGTGATGGTGAGGAGAGAGAGGGCAGTTCTAACAGTGTTGTGATGCAGGAGAGAGAGGGCAGTTCTAACAGTGTTGTGATGGTTAGAAGAGAGAGGGCAGTTCTAACAGTGTTGTGATGCAGGAGAGAGAGGGCAGTTCTAACAGTGTTGTGATGGTGAGGAGAGAGAGGGCAGTTCTAACAGTGTTGTGATGCAGGAGAGAGAGGGCAGTTCTAACAGTGTTGTGATGGTGAGGAGAGAGAGGGCAGTTCTAACAGTGTTGTGATGCAGGAGAGAGAGGGCAGTTCTAACAGTGTTGTGATGGTGAGGAGAGAGAGGGCAGTTCTAACAGTGTTGTGATGGTGAGGAGAGAGAGGGCAGTTCTAACAGTGTTGTGATGGTCAGAAGAGAGAGGGCAGTTCTAACAGTGTTGTGATGGTGAGGAGAGAGAGGGCAGTTCTAACAGTGTTGTGATGGTGAGGAGAGAGAGGGCAGTTCTAACAGTGTTGTGATGGTGAGGAGAGAGAGGGCAGTTCTAACAGTGTTGTGATGGTTAGAAGAGAGAGGGCAGTTCTAACAGTGTTGTGATGGTGAGGAGAGAGAGGGCAGTTCTAACAGTGTTGTGATGGTCAGAGAGGGCAGTTCTAACAGTGTTGTGATGGTCAGGAGAGAGAGGGCAGTTCTAACAGTGTTGTGATGGTCAGAAGAGAGAGGGCAGTTCTAACAGTGTTGTGATGGTCAGGAGAGAGAGGGCAGTTCTAACAGTGTTGTGATGGTGAGGAGAGAGAGGGCAGTTCTAACAGTGTTGTGATGCAGGAGAGAGAGGGCAGTTCTAACAGTGTTGTGATGGTCAGAAGAGAGAGGGCAGTTCTAACAGTGTTGTGATGCAGGAGAGAGAGGGCAGTTCTAACAGTGTTGTGATGGTGAGGAGAGAGAGGGCAGTTCTAACAGTGTTGTGATGCAGGAGAGAGAGGGCAGTTCTAACAGTGTTGTGATGGTGAGGAGAGAGAGGGCAGTTCTAACAGTGTTGTGATGCAGGAGAGAGAGGGCAGTTCTAACAGTGTTGTGATGGTGAGAAGAGAGAGGGCAGTTCTAACAGTGTTGTGATGCAGGAGAGAGAGGGCAGTTCTAACAGTGTTGTGATGGACAGGAGAGAGAGGGCAGTTCTAACAGTGTTGTGATGGTCAGAGAGGGCAGTTCTAACAGTGTTGTGATGGTCAGGAGAGAGAGGGCAGTTCTAACAGTGTTGTGATGGTCAGAAGAGAGAGGGCAGTTCTAACAGTGTTGTGATGGTCAGGAGAGAGAGGGCAGTTCTAACAGTGTTGTGATGGTGAGGAGAGAGAGGGCAGTTCTAACAGTGTTGTGATGCAGGAGAGAGAGGGCAGTTCTAACAGTGTTGTGATGCAGGAGAGAGAGGGCAGTTCTAACAGTGTTGTGATGCAGGAGAGAGAGGGCAGTTCTAACAGTGTTGTGATGGTCAGAAGAGAGAGGGCAGTTCTAACAGTGTTGTGATGGTCAGAGAGGGCAGTTCTAACAGTGTTGTGATGGTCAGGAGAGAGAGGGCAGTTCTAACAGTGTTGTGATGGTGAGGAGAGAGAGGGCAGTTCTAACAGTGTTGTGATGGTCAGGAGAGAGAGGGCAGTTCTAACAGTGTTGTGATGGTCAGGAGAGAGAGGGCAGTTCTAACAGTGTTGTGATGGTGAGGAGAGAGAGGGCAGTTCTAACAGTGTTGTGATGCAGGAGAGAGAGGGCAGTTCTAACAGTGTTGTGATGCAGGAGAGAGAGGGCAGTTCTAACAGTGTTGTGATGGTCAGAAGAGAGAGGGCAGTTCTAACAGTGTTGTGATGGTCAGAGAGGGCAGTTCTAACAGTGTTGTGATGGTCAGAGAGGGCAGTTCTAACAGTGTTGTGATGGTCAGGAGAGAGAGGGCAGTTCTAACAGTGTTGTGATGGTGAGGAGAGAGAGGGCAGTTCTAACAGTGTTGTGATGGTCAGGAGAGAGAGGGCAGTTCTAACAGTGTTGTGATGGTCAGGAGAGAGAGGGCAGTTCTAACAGTGTTGTGATGGTGAGGAGAGAGAGGGCAGTTCTAACAGTGTTGTGATGGTCAGGAGAGAGAGGGCAGTTCTAACAGTGTTGTGATGGTCAGGAGAGAGAGGGCAGTTCTAACAGTGTTGTGATGGTCAGGAGAGAGAGGGCAGTTCTAACAGTGTTGTGATGGACAGAGAGGGCAGTTCTAACAGTGTTGTGATGGACAGAGAGGGCAGTTCTAACAGTGTTGTGATGGTGAGGAGAGAGAGGGCAGTTCTAACAGTGTTGTGATGGTGAGGAGAGAGAGGGCAGTTCTAACAGTGTTGTGATGGTCAGGAGAGAGAGGGCAGTTCTAACAGTGTTGTGATGGTGAGGAGAGAGAGGGCAGTTCTAACAGTGTTGTGATGGTGAGGAGAGAGAGGGCAGTTCTAACAGTGTTGTGATGGTCAGAGAGGGCAGTTCTAACAGTGTTGTGATGGTCAGGAGAGAGAGGGCAGTTCTAACAGTGTTGTGATGGTGAGGAGAGAGAGGGCAGTTCTAACAGTGTTGTGATGCAGGAGAGAGAGGGCAGTTCTAACAGTGTTGTGATGGTCAGAAGAGAGAGGGCAGTTCTAACAGTGTTGTGATGGTGAGGAGAGAGAGGGCAGTTCTAACAGTGTTGTGATGCAGGAGAGAGAGGGCAGTTCTAACAGTGTTGTGATGGTGAGGAGAGAGAGGGCAGTTCTAACAGTGTTGTGATGCAGGAGAGAGAGGGCAGTTTCTAACAGTGTTGTGATGGTCAGAAGAGAGAGGGCAGTTCTAACAGTGTTGTGATGGTGAGGAGAGAGAGGGCAGTTCTAACAGTGTTGTGATGGTGAGGAGAGAGAGGGCAGTTCTAACAGTGTTGTGATGGTGAGGAGAGAGAGGGCAGTTCTAACAGTGTTGTGATGCAGGAGAGAGAGGGCAGTTCTAACAGTGTTGTGATGGTGAGGAGAGAGAGGGCAGTTCTAACAGTGTTGTGATGGTCAGAAGAGAGAGGGCAGTTCTAACAGTGTTGTGATGGTGAGGAGAGAGAGGGCAGTTCTAACAGTGTTGTGATGCAGGAGAGAGAGGGCAGTTCTAACAGTGTTGTGATGGTCAGAAGAGAGAGGGCAGTTCTAACAGTGTTGTGATGGTGAGGAAGAGAGGGCAGTTCTAACAGTGTTGTGATGCAGGAGAGAGAGGCAGTTCTAACAGTGTTGTGATGGTGAGAAGAGAGAGGGCAGTTCTAACAGTGTTGTGATGGTGAGGAGAGAGAGGGCAGTTCTAACAGTGTTGTGATGGTGAGGAGAGAGAGGGCAGTTCTAACAGTGTTGTGATGGTCAGAGAGGGCAGTTCTAACAGTGTTGTGATGGTCAGGGGAGAGAGGGCAGTTCTAACAGTGTTGTGATGCAGGAGAGAGAGAGGGCAGTTCTAACAGTGTTGTGATGGTGAGGAGAGAGAGGGCAGTTCTAACAGTGTTGTGATGGTGAGGAGAGAGAGGGCAGTTCTAACAGTGTTGTGATGGTCAGAAGAGAGAGGGCAGTTCTAACAGTGTTGTGATGGTGAGGAGAGAGAGGGCAGTTCTAACAGTGTTGTGATGGTGAGGAGAGAGAGGGCAGTTCTAACAGTGTTGTGATGGTCAGAAGAGAGAGGGCAGTTCTAACAGTGTTGTGATGGTGAGGAGAGAGAGGGCAGTTCTAACAGTGTTGTGATGGTGAGGAGAGAGAGGGCAGTTCTAACAGTGTTGTGATGGTGAGGAGAGAGAGGGCAGTTCTAACAGTGTTGTGATGGAGGAGAGAGAGGGCAGTTCTAACAGTGTTGTGATGGTGAGGAGAGAGAGGGCAGTTCTAACAGTGTTGTGATGCAGGAGAGAGAGGGCAGTTCTAACAGTGTTGTGATGGTGAGGAGAGAGAGGGCAGTTCTAACAGTGTTGTGATGCAGGAGAGAGAGGGCAGTTCTAACAGTGTTGTGATGCAGGAGAGAGAGGGCAGTTCTAACAGTGTTGTGATGGTGAGGAGAGAGAGGGCAGTTCTAACAGTGTTGTGATGGTCAGAGAGGGCAGTTCTAACAGTGTTGTGATGGTGAGGAGAGAGAGGGCAGTTCTAACAGTGTTGTAAATGCAGGAGAGAGAGGGCAGTTCTAACAGTGTTGTAAATGCAGGAGAGAGAGGGCAGTTCTAACAGTGTTGTGATGGTGAGGAGAGAGAGGGCAGTTCTAACAGTGTTGTGATGGTGAGGAGAGAGAGGGCAGTTCTAACAGTGTTGTGATGGTGAGGAGAGAGAGGGCAGTTCTAACAGTGTTGTGATGGTCAGGAGAGAGAGGGCAGTTCTAACAGTGTTGTGATGGTGAGGAGAGAGAGGGCAGTTCTAACAGTGTTGTAAATGCAGGAGAGAGAGGGCAGTTCTAACAGTGTTGTAAATGCAGGAGAGAGAGGGCAGTTCTAACAGTGTTGTGATGGTGAGGAGAGAGAGGGCAGTTCTAACAGTGTTGTGATGGTCAGGAGAGAGAGGGCAGTTCTAACAGTGTTGTGATGGTGAGGAGAGAGAGGGCAGTTCTAACAGTGTTGTGATGGTCAGGAGAGAGAGGGCAGTTCTAACAGTGTTGTGATGGTGAGGAGAGAGAGGGCAGTTCTAACAGTGTTGTGATGGTGAGGAGAGAGAGGGCAGTTCTAACAGTGTTGTGATGCAGGAGAGAGAGGGCAGTTCTAACAGTGTTGTGATGGTGAGGAGAGAGAGGGCAGTTCTAACAGTGTTGTGATGCAGGAGAGAGAGGGCAGTTCTAACAGTGTTGTGATGCAGGAGAGAGAGGGCAGTTCTAACAGTGTTGTGATGCAGGAGAGAGAGGGCAGTTCTAACAGTGTTGTGATGGTGAGGAGAGAGAGGGCAGTTCTAACAGTGTTGTGATGGTCAGAGAGGGCAGTTCTAACAGTGTTGTGATGGTCAGAAGAGAGAGGGCAGTTCTAACAGTGTTGTGATGGTGAGGAGAGAGAGGGCAGTTCTAACAGTGTTGTGATGCAGGAGAGAGAGGGCAGTTCTAACAGTGTTGTGATGGTGAGAGAGAGAGGGCAGTTCTAACAGTGTTGTGATGGTCAGAAGAGAGAGGGCAGTTCTAACAGTGTTGTGATGGTGAGAAGAGGGCAGTTCTAACAGTGTTGTGATGGTGAGGAGAGAGAGGGCAGTTCTAACAGTGTTGTGATGGACAGGAGAGAGAGGGCAGTTCTAACAGTGTTGTGATGGTGAGGAGAGAGAGGGCAGTTCTAACAGTGTTGTGATGGTGAGGAGAGAGAGGGCAGTTCTAACAGTGTTGTAATGGTGAGGAGAGAGAGGGCAGTTCTAACAGTGTTGTGATGGTGAGAAGAGAGAGGGCAGTTCTAACAGTGTTGTGATGGTGAGGAGAGAGAGGGCAGTTCTAACAGTGTTGTGATGCAGAAGAGAGAGGGCAGTTCTAACAGTGTTGTGATGGTCAGAGAGGGCAGTTCTAACAGTGTTGTGATGGACAGGAGAGAGAGGGCAGTTCTAACAGTGTTGTGATGGTGAGGAGAGAGAGGGCAGTTCTAACAGTGTTGTGATGGTGAGGAGAGAGAGGGCAGTTCTAACAGTGTTGTGATGGTCAGAAGAGAGAGGGCAGTTCTAACAGTGTTGTGATGGTGAGGAGAGAGAGGGCAGTTCTAACAGTGTTGTGATGGTGAGGAGAGAGAGGGCAGTTCTAACAGTGTTGTAATGGTGAGGAGAGAGAGGGCAGTTCTAACAGTGTTGTGATGGTCAGAAGAGAGAGGGCAGTTCTAACAGTGTTGTGATGGTGAGGAGAGAGAGGGCAGTTCTAACAGTGTTGTGATGGTGAGAAGAGAGAGGGCAGTTCTAACAGTGTTGTGATGGTCAGAGAGGGCAGTTCTAACAGTGTTGTGATGGACAGGAGAGAGGGCAGTTCTAACAGTGTTGTGATGCAGGAGAGAGAGGGCAGTTCTAACAGTGTTGTGATGGTGAGGAGAGAGAGGGCAGTTCTAACAGTGTTGTGATGGTGAGGAGAGAGAGGGCAGTTCTAACAGTGTTGTGATGGTGAGGAGAGAGAGGGCAGTTCTAACAGTGTTGTGATGGTGAGGAGAGAGAGGGCAGTTCTAACAGTGTTGTGATGGACAGGAGAGAGAGGGCAGTTCTAACAGTGTTGTGATGCAGGAGAGAGAGGGCAGTTCTAACAGTGTTGTGATGGTGAGGAGAGAGAGGGCAGTTCTAACAGTGTTGTGATGGTGAGGAGAGAGAGGGCAGTTCTAACAGTGTTGTGATGCAGGAGAGAGAGGGCAGTTCTAACAGTGTTGTGATGGTGAGGAGAGAGAGGGCAGTTCTAACAGTGTTGTGATGCAGGAGAGAGAGGGCAGTTCTAACAGTGTTGTGATGGTGAGGAGAGAGAGGGCAGTTCTAACAGTGTTGTGATGGTCAGGAGAGAGAGGGCAGTTCTAACAGTGTTGTGATGGTGAGGAGAGAGAGGGCAGTTCTAACAGTGTTGTGATGGTCAGGAGAGAGAGGGCAGTTCTAACAGTGTTGTGATGGTCAGGAGAGAGAGGGCAGTTCTAACAGTGTTGTGATGGTGAGGAGAGAGAGGGCAGTTCTAACAGTGTTGTGATGGTGAGGAGAGAGAGGGCAGTTCTAACAGTGTTGTGATGGTCAGAAGAGAGAGGGCAGTTCTAACAGTGTTGTGATGGTGAGGAGAGAGAGGGCAGTTCTAACAGTGTTGTGATGGTGAGGAGAGAGAGGGCAGTTCTAACAGTGTTGTGATGGTCAGAGAGGGGCAGTTCTAACAGTGTTGTGATGCAGGAGAGAGAGGGCAGTTCTAACAGTGTTGTGGTGGTGAGGAGAGAGAGGGCAGTTCTAACAGTGTTGTGATGGTCAGAGAGGGCAGTTCTAACAGTGTTGTGATGCAGGAGAGAGAGGGGCAGTTCTAACAGTGTTGTGATGGTCAGGAGAGAGAGGGCAGTTCTAACAGTGTTGTGATGGTCAGAAGGAGAGAGGGCAGTTCTAACAGTGTTGTGATGGTGAGGAGAGAGAGGGCAGTTCTAACAGTGTTGTGATGGTGAGGAGAGAGAGGGCAGTTCTAACAGTGTTGTGATGGTGAGGAGAGAGAGGGCAGTTCTAACAGTGTTGTGATGGTCAGAGAGGGCAGTTCTAACAGTGTTGTGATGGTGAGGAGAGAGAGGGCAGTTCTAACAGTGTTGTGATGCAGGAGAGAGAGAGGGCAGTTCTAACAGTGTTGTGATGGTCAGAGAGGGCAGTTCTAACAGTGTTGTGATGGTGAGGAGAGAGAGGGCAGTTCTAACAGTGTTGTGATGGTGAGGAGAGAGAGGGCAGTTCTAACAGTGTTGTGATGGTCAGAAGAGGGCAGTTCTTCCACATCTCAGCTAGCACACACAGTGAGTCTGACTGATTTAGGACGTCCTCCCTCACCTCCATCCCATCATCTTAGTGAAGCTGAGCTGGTCTCCATGGTCACAGGAAGAAAGAGTGCGTTGGTCGGAGGGGTTCAAAGGTGGAATGTTGATCCCAAACAGCAGTGTGGAGGCCAGGACACGCCCTCTCCCCGTCCTAAAAATAACTTTCCCACACTCTCCCTCTCGCTCTGCCTGTGGGGGGGAGAGGGGGGGGGAGTGGATGAAGTATTTGTTGCGATGGCATGAAGGTGTGTGTGTGTGTGCGATCGCATGAAGGTGTGTGTGTGTGTGTGTGTGTGTGTGTGTGTGTGTGTGTGTGTGTGTGTGTGTGTTTAAGCCTCTGAAAGTGTCTAAAATAACGGCTGGATGCTGGTGTTGTTTCTGTTTAGCTGACTGTGGAGGATTGCTGCTGGACATCAGGACCATGTTCCTGTTCTCACCCTGGAGCGTACGTGTGTGTGAGGGTCTGTGTGTGTGTGTGTGTGTGTGTGTGTGTGTGTGTGTGTGTGTGTGTGTGTGACCACAATCCTCAGTAGTCAGTGTATTGGAACCCTGTTGCTCCAAGAAAACAAATCATGTATCAGTTCAGTTCTCATTCAGCTAACATGTTTTATCCTCCTAACCTGCCCACAACCTCCCCACAACCTCCTCCTAACCTGCCCACAACCTCCTCCTAACCTGCCCACAACCTCCTCCTAACCTGCCCACAACCTCCTCCTAACCTGCCCACAACCTCCTCCTAACCTGCCCACAACCTCCACATGAAAGCGTGAAGTGGTTGTTGACCTCTTCTGGAGAGAGCGTGGCTGGAGGAGGTTGGAGGAGGCCGGGGGAGGCTGAAGGAGGCTGGAGGAGGCTGGAGGAGGCTGGAGGAGGCTGAAGGAGGCTGGAGGAGGCTGGAGGAGTGTGTGTGAGAGTGACAGAGGGGTGGTAGAAGGTCCAGAATAAACAGTGTCTTGGTGCAGTCTGTGAGGGGGACAGGGGGGTGTCTTGGTGCAGTCTGTGAGGGGGACAGGGGGGGGGTGTCTTGGTGCAGTCTGTGAGGGGGACAGGGGGGGTGTCTTGGTGCAGTCTGTGAGGGGACAGAGGGGTGTCTTGGTGCAGTCTGTGAGGGGGACAGGGGGGTGTCTTGGTGCAGTCTGTGAGAAGGACAGAGGGGTGTCTTGGTGCAGTCTGTGAGGGGACAGAGGGGTGTCTTGGTGCAGTCTGTGAGGGGGACAGGGGGGGTGTCTTGGTGCAGTCTGTGAGAAGGACAGAGGGGTGTCTTGGTGCAGTCTGTGAGGGGGACAGGGGGGTGTCTTGGTGCAGTCTGTGAGGGGGACAGGGGGGTGTCTTGGTGCAGTCTGTGAGGGGGACAGGGGGGTGTCTTGGTGCAGTCTGTGAGGGGGACAGAGGGGTGTCTTGGTGCAGTCTGTGAGGGGCACAGAGGGGTGTCTTGGTGCAGTCTGTGAGAAGGACAGAGGGGTGTCTTGGTGCAGTCTGTGAGGGGGACAGAGGGGTGTCTTGGTGCAGTCTGTGAGGGGGACAGGGGGGTGTCTTGGTGCAGTCTGTGAGGGGGACAGGGGGGTGTCTTGGTGCAGTCTGTGAGGGGGACAGAGGGGTGTCTTGGTGCAGTCTGTGAGGGGGACAGGGGGGTGTCTTGGTGCAGTCTGTGAGAAGGACAGAGGGGTGTCTTGGTGCAGTCTGTGAGGGGGACAGAGGGGTGTCTTGGTGCAGTCTGTGAGGGGGACAGAGGGGTGTCTTGGTGCAGTCTGTGAGAAGGACAGGGGGGGTGTCTTGGTGCAGTCTGTGAGAAGGACAGAGGGGTGTCTTGGTGCAGTCTGTGAGGGGGACAGGGGGGTGTCTTGGTGCAGTCTGTGAGAAGGACAGGGGGGTGTCTTGGTGCAGTCTGTGAGGGGGACAGGGGGGTGTCTTGGTGCAGTCTGTGAGGGGGACAGGGGGGTGTCTTGGTGCAGTCTGTGAGGGGGACAGGGGGTGTCTTGGTGCAGTCTGTGAGGGGGACAGAGGGGTGTCTTGGTGCAGTCTGTGAGGGGGACAGGGGGGTGTCTTGGTGCAGTCTGTGAGGGGGACAGGGGGGTGTCTTGGTGCAGTCTGTGAGAAGGACAGGGGGTGTCTTGGTGCAGTCTGTGAGGGGGACAGAGGGGTGTCTTGGTGCAGTCTGTGAGGGGGACAGGGGGGTGTCTGGTGCAGTCTGTGAGGGGGACAGGGGGGTGTCTTGGTGCAGTCTGTGAGAAGGACAGGGGGGTGTCTTGGTGCAGTCTGTGAGGGGGACAGAGGGGTGTCTTGGTGCAGTCTGTGAGGGGGACAGGGGGGTGTCTTGGTGCAGTCTGTGAGGGGGACAGGGGGGGTGTCTTGGTGCAGTCTGTGAGGGGGACAGCAGGGGCGTTGGGTGCTTGGCTGGGGGACAGAGAGTGACTGGACACCCCAACACACCCCCAAGACCAGCAACACAGACACTTTATTCAGGCTTTACCAGATCGTTTTTATTGCACTGTACGGTGTAATATCCTTTTACAACGCCCAGACAAGGACTACTGAGCTAGTTAGCCGAACTGGAGAGATAACTAGCTCTGTGTGTGTGTGTGTGGGGGAGGGAGGGAGTGAAAGACCTACAAAAGAAATTCTGCACAATATCAAGCTTTTTCTCTCTCTGTCTCTCTCTCTCTCTCTCTCTCTCTCTCTCTCTCTCTCTCTCTCTCTCTCTCTGTCTCCTCTCTCTCTCTCTCTCTCTGTCTCTCTCCCTCTCCCTCTCTCTCTCTTTCTCTCTCTCTCTCCCTCTCCGTCTTCTCTCTCTATCTCTCTCTCTCTCCCCCCAGCACGTAAAATTTTAATCAGCACAGCACTTCACTACTGGGGGCAACATCTCTTAAAACTCCCTCTCTCCCTCCTCTCTGTTTTGTTACTTCTCTCTCTCTCTCTCCCCCTCTCTCCCCCTCTCTCCCCCCCTCTCTCTCTCTCTCTCTCTCTCTTCTCTCTCCTTCTTAAACAGATAAGAAGCTTTTGTCCTTTTGTCTTCCCGTTCAGATTCTGCTCACTCAGCAACCCTCGCTCACACACACACCCAGTCATACACCCAGCCCCCCCCCTCACACACACACCCAGTCGCAGGGCCTGGCTGCGGGTGTGGCGTGCGAGGGTCTCCTAGGATGATCTGCTGACGCGGGGTGGAGGTTAGCACTAAGCTTGTCCTCTCCTCCCTACTACCTCAACCTCCCTCTTCTCTCCACCTCCTCTCTTCCCTCTACCTCTACCTCTCTCCTCCACCTGCCACCCTCCCCCTCCCCCGTCTCCCTACCCCCGTCTCCCCTCCTCCCTCACCCTCCTCTCTCCCCTCCTCCCTCCCCCTCCTCCCCTCACCGAGTCATCCCTCCCCTGCCCTCCCATCACCCTCCTCTCTCCCCTCCTCCCTCCCCCTCCCTCCCCTCCCCCGTCTCCCTCCCCTCCATCCCTCACCCCTCTCTCTCCCCCTCCTCCCCTCCCCCGTCTCCTTCCCCTCCTCCCTCCCCCTCCTCTCATCCCTCCCTCCCCTCCTCCTCCCTCCTCCCTCCCCCTCTCTGAGGCGAGGTGGTGATGGTTATCTGGGGTGACAGCTCTGCTCTCCCTGGCGTGCCTACAACCCTCTAAGCGCTAGACTCACAGCTCTCACAGCTCCCTCCCCCCTCCTCCCCCCTCCCTCCCCCCCTCACAGCTCCCTCTCCCCAGAAGGGCACTAAGGTTACTCCAGATGTTCGTCTGACAATTCTTAGGATTTTCTTTCCTTCCTTCCCTTTGTGTATGTGTGTGTGTGTGTGTGTGTGTGTGTGTTACAGTGTGTGTGTGTGTGTTACAGTGTGTGTGTGTTAGTCCACTCATCATTAAACATCCAAACGGGGTCCTCGTCCCCTCATCCCCCTCCCCTCATCCTCTGTGAGGGAGGGGAGAGGAGGGGTGAGGAGGTCGGCTGCACTTTGAGGTGTGACTGTTTTGAGATGTGAGTGATTGATTGGATGAGAGAGATTTGTATCTCTGTGTCTCTGATCTGTTGCTGCATGCAGATCTGTGCACACACTGAAAGTGAAACAGGTTTCTGTGATCCTCAGCTATAACATCACTCTCATAGTCATCTGAGCTCTGAGTCATCCTCCTCTCTGGGTCACACAGACATGCAGGTTGTCATGTACAAAGTTCTGGTTCAATCAGGAAAGTGATTTTCCAAAAGGCTGCGTCTTGTCTCTGTTTCGTGTGTGTGTGAGTCAGAGGGAACGAGGGAAGTCACACCTCGCTATAGGTTTGAACGTCTGTTAACCGGATCATGCTGGCGGCTGGCTGCGGTACCGGGAGCGTCTGTGTCTCTGGTACCGGGAGCGTCTGTGTCTCTGGTACAGGGAGCGTCTGTGTCTCTGGTGGTACCGGGAGCGTCTGTGTCTCTGGTACCGGGAGCGTCTGTGTCTCTGGTACAGGGAGCGTCTGTGTCTCTGGTGGTACCGGGAGGCGTCTGTGTCTCTGGTACCGGGAGCGTCTGTGTCTCTGGTACAGGGAGCGTCTGTGTCTCTGGTGGTACCAGGAGCGTCTGTGTCTCTGGTGGTACCAGGAGTGTCTGTGTCTCTGGTGGTACCGGGAGTGTCTGTGTCTCTGGTACCGGGAGCGTCTGTGTCTCTGGTGGTACCGGGAGCGTCTGTGTCTCTGGTACCGGGAGCGTCTGTGTCTCTGGTAACGGGAGTGTCTGTGTCTCTGGTACCGGGAGCGTCTGTGTCTCTAGTGGTACCGGGAGTGTCTGTGTCTCTGGTGGTACCGGGAGTGTCTGTGTCTCTGGTGGTACCGGGAGCGTCTGTGTCTCTGGTGGTACCGGGAGCGTCTGTGTCTCTGGTACCGGGAGCGTCTGAGTCTCTGGTACCGGGAGCGTCTGTGTCTCTGGTAACCCGGGAGCGTCTGTGTCTCTGGTGGTACCGGAGTGTCTGTGTCTCTGGTGGTACCGGGTAGCGTCTGTGTCTCTGGTACCGGGAGCGTCTGTGTCTCTGGTACCGGGAGCGTCTGTGTCTCTGGTACCGGGAGCGTCTGTGTCTCTGGTACCAGGAGCGTCTGTGTCTCTGGTACCGGGAGCGTCTGTGTCTCTGGTGGTACCGGGAGTGTCTGTGTCTCTGGTACCAGGAGCGTCTGTGTCTCTGGTACCAGGAGCGTCTGTGTCTCTGGTACCGGGAGCGTCTGTGTCTCTGGTGGTACCGGGAGCGTCTGTGTCTCTGGTACCGGGAGCGTCTGTGTCTCTGGTACCGGGAGCGTCTGTGTCTCTGGTGGTACCGGGAGCGTCTGTGTCTCTGGTGGTACCGGGAGTGTCTGTGTCTCTGGTGGTACCGGGAGTGTCTGTGTCTCTGGGTACCGGGAGTGTCTGTGTCTCTGGTACCGGGAGCCGTCGTCTGGGGGATGAGCGTCCGATGACGGAGCACAGCGGAGTCCTCCACCTCGTCACCGTAGCAACAGGGCGAGCTAACGCCCGCACAGCTCCTCCCCATTAACATGGAAATGTCTCTAATTGGAATGTAAATTAATACGTTTATGTGAAGACGTCAGCTGTCAGATATTATAACCCCCCCCCACACACTCACACACTCACACACACACACAGACAGACAACACTCACACACACACCGACAACACTCTCACACACACGCACACACAGACCACTCACACACAGACAACACTCTCTCACACACACACACACCACACACACAGACAACACTCACTCTCTCACACTCACACACACACACTCAGGTTTGTGGCTGAGACCATAGCTCTGGTTGAGGGATGTACAGTTTGTGTTGACGTCCGTCAGCCTCATCGTCTATCTGAAGAAAAGAACATCTCATTCATATTTCATCGTACTGCGCGTTCTGTTTGAATTTCCTCGAGCTACCAGTGTTTGTTCCTCCAGGCGTGTGTGATGCTTGGGGCCTCTGGAGGAAAGGGATGGGGGGGAGGAGGGAGGTAGGGGAGGTGGGGGGGTCACGTGATGGTGGTATTTTGTCGATTACTTCTGCTGAATGTTCCTCAATGCCAATAAGGCTGTGGCTGGGAGCATGAGCACATGTATCTGAGGTAATTAATTTGACCCTTGAACAGCTGAGTGGCGTCGCCGTGTTTGACTTTTTTGCCAATTGAGTCTCTGACTCCTCTCGCCAAGAAAAAGGTGCTAATTTAGGGGTTTGGCAGCCAGCAGGTCTGAGAGAAGCTTTCAGGCGCGTAGAATGTGTTCTCCCTCTGAGACCCAGGAGTCATGGAGCACCTGCAGACTGAAGTACAGATATCAGACAGATATTAGGGATGTGAGACAGATATTAGAGATGTGAGACAGATATTAGAGATGTGAGACAGATATTAGAGAGATGTGAGACAGATATTAGAGATGTGAGACATATTAGAGAGATATGAGACATATATTAAGATATAGCCTTGCTATTGATCTGCAGTCAAGTTTGTCAATCTCTAAATCTCCAGCCTTGTGTGGGCTTGTGTACCTGGCAGCTAGCTAGCTAGCTCACTTACTGATACAGAAACATCACAAACGTTATCATTGTGTTTGTGGAGTGACCTAACGTAGTAGCTGGAGAGGAAGGAGAGACTGAACATTGTGGCGTTTACAGACGTTACGAGGAGGGAGGGGGGAGGGAGGAGAGATGGGGGAGCGATGGGGAGAGAGGTGAAGGAGTGGAGGGAGGAGAGATGGGGAGGGAGGGAGGAGCGATGGGATGGGAGGAGAGAGGTGAAGGAGTGGAGGGAGGAGAGAGGTGGAGGGAGGGAGGAGCGATGGAAGGTTGTGTGTTTGAGCATCCTGCATAGTTCCTGTGCGTTGCTCCCAGGGTCACATGGTTGTCACGTGACCTAGCCCGGTCACATGACCCAGCGCTGGTCCTCACGCATGCCGTCTCTCTCACGGCAGGAACATCGCTGGCGTGTTTGGATCTGCATCCAGCGTGTTTCTCACACGCTGCATAGCAGTCATTTCCTCTTCCAAACAGAGTCAAATACCTGACCGGGGTGTAAAGGAGAGTGTGTCTCTGTGTGTGTGTGTGTGTGTGTACTAGCCTATGGCAGAATAGGAGGGTGTGGGAACATACTGTGAAGGTACGGTACACCCTGGTGTTCCTCTTGTCTTTGGCTTGTTTGACCGTGTGTGAGTGTGAGTGTGTGTGTGTGTGTGAGCGTGAGCGTGAGTGTGAGTGTGAGTGAGTGCGTGTGAGTGTGATGTGCGTGTCAGCTTGCTGAAGTTCCCCTGTACCAGTCTCTCAGTCTCCAGGAATCCTGACTGTGCTGAGTGCCCCACCCCTAACCCTTCACTCTGCCCAACCTGCCCTCGTCCAATCACCCCTCATCTCCCGCCACCCCTCGTCGACATCACCCCTCATCACTTCCTCATCCAACCACCTCTCCTCAAGCAGGAGTTCCCATCAGCCTGTCTCCTCCTCCCCTCTCCTCCCCTTCTCCCCCCCCCCTCCCCTCCCCCCTCTCCTCCCTCCCTCTCCTCCCCCTCTCCCCCTCCCTCTCCTCCCCCCTCTCCTCCTCCTCCCTCTCCTCCCCCCTCTCCTCTCTCTCCTCCCCCCCTCTCCCTCCCTCTCCTCCCTCTCCTCCCCCCTCCCCCATCCTTCACCTCTTGTTCCTCACCTGAGTTGACGGAGCGTAAGGCTGACGGAGCAGAAGGCTGGCTGGCTCCCAGACCGCTCCTCACCAGACCTGGCATCCACCTGCCGCTCACGTCACCTGCCTGGGGGCGTGGCTTTGTGGGCGCGTCTGGAACGCCGACATGTGATTGGTGGTTGGAAGAGGGTGACCTATTAGAAGAGAGACACACGCCAACTCACCACGGCCGAGCCAAGTGGAAGGAAACATGTTCGATATGTTAGGATATACCCAACAATATATAGTTTAAAAAAGGTTAAAAACAAAAAGGTTTGCGTTGATGAGGAACTCTACTGTACTCTGCTTTACTCTACTATTCTGTTTTAGTCTTCTCTGTTCTTCTCTCACAATCGTTTTACTTTCACTCCTTACATTTTTGACACATATCTACTTTCACTTCTTCAAGCCAGGCTCATTTCTTTGTTGTATTTGCTGGCATGATCTCTCTCCTCCTTGAAAATATTTTCCCCAAAAACGTTTTAAAAGAAAACATTGAGAGGTAGATTATTTATTTGATGCTTCCCAAACAATTTAGAAAATAGAATGTTTCTTTTTCTTTTCTTCCAAAGGTTTAAAAATCATTTCGAAAGAAAGGTTATTTATTTTCTTTTTTTTAAGACGTTTGCATCATTGATGAGTACTTGATGAGGACTCTGTCGAGCTCTGCTTTAAACCGACTCTGTTCGAGTCTTCTCTGTTCGAGTCTTCTCTGTTCGAGTCTTCTCTGTTCGAGTCTTCTCTGTTCGAGTCTTCTCTGTTCGAGTCTTCTCTGTTCGAGTCTTCTCTCTGTTCGAGTCTTCTCTCATTCGTCTCTGTTCGAGTCTCTCTGTTCGAGTCTTCTCTGTTCGAGTCTTCTCTGTTCGAGTCTTCTCTGTTCGAGTCTTCTCTGTTCGAGTCTTCTCTGTTCGAGTCTTCCCTGTTCGAGTCTTCCCTGTTCGAGTCTTCTCTGTTCGAGTCTCTCTGTCGATCTCTCGTTCGAGTCTTCTCTGTTCGAGTCTTCCTGTTCGAGTCTTCTCTGTTCGAGTCTTCTCTGTTCGAGTCTTCTCTGTTCGAGTC